>VMDO01003143.1:93428-150297 GCA_007922755.1 Pedetes capensis
AAAAAAAAAAAAAAAAAAAAAAAAAAAAATTTATCTTGAGACAGGGTCATGCTAAGTTACATAGGCTGCCTCTGGCCTTGAACCTGCCATCCTCCTGCCTCCACCTCCTGAGTTGCTGGAATTATTATAGGCATGAGCCATCGCGATCGGCTTTCTTCTTCTTCTTCTTCTTCTTCTTCTTTTCTAATACTAGTTTCTATAGAAGGTGTAACTCATGTTCATTCACATCCTCTTTTCCTCATGGTTCTTATTCTGTGATTCTGAAAACAGTAAGTCAAAGAATCTCTCTCCAGTTATAATGGTTTTGTGTATACCCCCTTTTTTCATTGAAGAGACAAAATCTACATGAGTTACTGTTATATGCTCTATTGTAAGGTATAAGTGATTAACTTGCTATAGCTGTTCTGAAATTTCCCTCTCCTCACCTCAATTTCAAAGGTCCTTTTGCTTGTTTCATTCTAAACATTTATTAGGCATCAATATGTACCTGACCTCTTTTTTTCAGTACTAGGGGTTTGAACTCAGGGCTTTCTCATGCTAGGCAAATGCTCTACTACCGAGCCACACCACCAGCCCCTTTTTTAAATTTTGAGACAGGGCCTCACTGAGTTGCCCAGGCTGCCTCTGGCTCCAAACTTGTGATCCTTCTGCCTCAGCCTCCCAAGTCACTGGGATTATAGGTAGGGGATGTGGTGCCCAGCTCTAAAAATTATTGTGTAAAAACCTCCATGTATTACTGGTAGGAATAAGCCAGACTAAAGCATGTTGAGGTTGTGAGTTTGAGGTAAACAGTTGACACAGAGCATTTTTCAGGAAGCCTACATGAGAAGGTGAGAAATAACAATGAAATGGGTAGATGCAAAATGGGCCTAAGAGAACAGGGAGGCAAGAAATGGTCCCCATTGCCCAGCTGCAAAGACACTGAGAGGAAGGCAGGTTAACATCTTCCTACTGACCCCCCATGGGTCCATAAGAAACCACATTCTATCTGTTTTCATTTGAGGTCAAGGATTCTATTTTACAGAAAGCACGTCCACGGCCTTGGTGGGGAGATGCTCTGGACAGAACCAAGCAGCAACTCTCTGCTTTTTCTTTGAGAGTTTGAGTTCCCATCCTGCAGAGAGTTGCCTTCTGCTGTTCAGCCTTGTAAACAACTATGTATTGATTGTGGGGAAGGAACAGTATGCTTTACATTTTATAATACTGCAATCTTTCATGGTGATAACAATGAGGAAAAAGTCCTGTGTATGCTAAATTTTCACCTGCCATCAGAAATTGCTATTTTGCATAAAGGCAGATCTCAAGAAAAGCATGGCACTGTCTACTCTGAACAAACAAACC
Organism: Pedetes capensis; assembly: GCA_007922755.1. Lineage (NCBI taxonomy): Eukaryota > Metazoa > Chordata > Mammalia > Rodentia > Pedetidae > Pedetes > Pedetes capensis. Next base: position 94,770 of record VMDO01003143.1, read on the forward strand.
AAAAATAAAACAGAAACAAAATGAAGGAGAATGGAAATTTGACCAAGAGCAAGCAGCTAAGGCTTGCAAAAAGCAAAACATAAAATGCATTTCATAAAGGATAGGGGGCTGTGAGTCACCAACACTAATCCACAACTATTCTATTAATAATAGGCATTAATACCACAAGAATTCCAGTGCTGTGTTTGAAGTACAATTGCTTTATAGAAACATGTGTTGCAACAAATGAGAATAAAATATTTGGGGTAGAACAAAACTAAGACTTTGGTGGCTAGACAAGAATAAAGGGTCAGAAGCAGGAAAAACATGGTTAACCATATTTGAAATTGTTTCCAAAATCTAAGTGACTTCAGTTTCCTAACAACAGATTTGCCATAGAGAACAGATAAACGATGACTTTGACAGAAGATTCTTTTCAATAAAGACTGCACTTTACATGCTAATTACACAAGAATAAAAATACTCTTACATTCTGAGAAGAGCCTTATAAAAGGGCCGGGTGAAGAAAGCATCCAACAAATACTGGTGTATTAGTGCAAGACCCAGGATCCTTCCACTGAACCGGAACCTGTGAAGGAAAACCATGAAATAGCTTACAGATCATGGAGCAGTTGCTAAATGATTGTATTTGCTTCCTAGAATATGTTCCAACTCGAACCACCTAAGTTTGTCCAAGATTAATTGCCTAGTAGCTCCATGAGAGTTTGTGTGCATTGTAGGCTGTGCCTTCTTAGCCAACTCTTCACATCTATTTGTTGAAGAAATCTGTTCATTGATAGTTAGAGACACTGCTCCACCTTTATTCTTGTCAATCAATAACATCACCACATAGCACTCCACTTTTGATAACATGAATCCCCCATTAGCACATCAGTGAAATTTCTCCAAACCATTTCCAAGGAGACATGGACAGAATGAGACCAGAGAAGGTAGGGGAAAATGTTGTCCTCTCCTACTTTGCATGCAAGACTATTAGCTGGATTTACTAAAACAGACTCAGTAGTGATTCCTTTTGAAAAAAAGTCCAATTTCACATTGAAAAAGTTCCTACCACTGTTCTCTCTCAAATCTCACTCCTGACGATAACTATCACCATTCAAGAATTATGAATTATGGACATCTGAGGGACTTTCCTCATGGGACATTCTGCTGTCCAAAATTTCAAAGCTCAAAACTATTCTGAATCAACCCGGAAATTTTATTGCACATATTTGTTATGACTGGATGCTGCCTAAGATATACATTCATTTTCTCTAGCACCAAAACCCAAGTTTCTAGCTCTGTGTAAGTCTGTTCCTTTCCAAAAGTATAAATCCATACTAGGGTTCATACTGTCAATGTGTAACTTCAGTTTCAAGCATCCCTTTTGAGATTACTGTCCAGCCACTTTGTTTCTCCTTATTTCCACGTATGTTAGCACAATTGCAACAGTCAGAGTTAGGAGGACTTCAAATTATAAGTAAATGAAAATTCATTTGAAGAGGAAGTCCTAAAAGCTACTTCCTTCCACCTATCAATACTAACCTCATGACTCAAAGAAGCTCTTCCGTGAGTCTTACTCAAGTTCTTTCTTTGTTATTATCAGTGAAAATTAACAGGAACAAGTTAATAGGGGTTAGGTAAATAAGTTTAAAATGGAGGGATTTTAAAGAGATGCAAGAACATTTAGAAAGAGCATGATTTGGAATTTTTGGAATACACCTCTAGGTGGGAATCCTAAACCAGTTTGCCATGATTTCCTTAAGAGAAATTAGGAAAGAGGGCCTTACTGGTTATAAGCTTCAAATGATTGATACAGTGAGTGGGCACTGCTTATGACTCCCCACTCCTGCCCTTTCCCATCAGTTTCTCTTAGGTTGCTCACTCTCTCTCACTCCCCACTTGACTGCCTTAGCCACAGCCCCAGCTGCTTTAAATCCTCCCACTCCGTGTCAATCATGTGCCCATGGGACTCTAGAGAAACTGCCTAAGTGCTGGGACAGGGATTTTGGGGTCTTGCTGGTAGCCTTACATCCTCTATAACTTTGCCAGTGGGAAAAAGCTTACTTAATTTATTTAAAATTGATTTTATGCAATATAACTTATTCCTAGCTTGGAGACTGCTTGTACATATAAATTTGATAACAAAAGAGTCAAATGAGGCATATAAGTAATTATTTTGTCCAAAGAAAAAACATTAAAAGAAATGTGAGTTCCTATTAACACAAACACACACACACACACACACACACAGACACAAAACAACAACACAACCCTAATATCACAGAAAATCAGCTGAAGAAAACGGCGGGGGTAAAAACGCTTACCATTCATGGTGATTATCTACAAAAGCAGACATGGGACTTATTTGCACTGTGTATGTGTCATTGGCTGAATATTCAAATAAGCCATAATAAGGGTTAAAGAGTTCTCTGGATACCAAGAAGAAAAACTCTCTGGAAGGCCCACTGTAATCCAGCCTGCAAAAAAATCCACAAAAAGAAGAATCAGGTTTTTTTTTTCTAGACATTGAGTATATTTTCTCCTGAGCTCAACTTTCTATAGAATGCTCATTACAAGACTCTTTACATACTGTCCAAAATAAATCGAACAAATTCCTGATCTCACCATGTCTTGACCCAAAATAGTGAAGTAGACACACACACACACACACACACACACACACACACACACACACACATTGTTGTTGTTGTTAGGTGCCGTGGAGTCGATATCCGACTCATAGCAGCCCTCATAGAGTTTTCAATGGCTGTTTCGGGATTGCCTTGGGAGTGGATTGCCAGGCCCTTCTCCCATTTTTGCAGTGCTGGGAATTGAACTTGGGACCTCAGAGACTGCAGCGCAGCGCTTATATGGATCATATCCAAAACTAAGCTACACATCAGATAATGCATAAAGTAGGCAGTATGTTAATGATCTGTATTAATATATATAAAGATAAACCTTTCAAATGTCTGAAACAAGTTCATATAGAAAGGGAGTGCACTGGGAAAGCTTTATTTATACAGAGTAAAGCTGGGGGAATCTGCTGAATCCACTCGTGGGTCATGGAGTGCTCATGGGATTTCTGAAACACTTTTCAATAGAGGAAGAAAGAGACTTCCATGCATCAGAGACAGGATATCACAGACATGAAGTACCCTTGGGAGATTAGAGGCAAAAGAAAAAAAAAAAAAAGGAATGACAGGATATAAGCAAAAACTTCCAATTATAAAACACCATAGAAAGTTGCAAACAAGAAAACGAGGGTGCATAAAGCTTCCTATTGCAAGTATATGGAGAAGAGACTAAACTTTAGAATCTGCACTACACGGTAAATTCCACTTTGCTTACCAAGACATCAAGGTCAAAGTGAAGCAGAGGAAAAGATTGTGTTAAGTTGGAGGAACGACCAGTACCCAAGAATGTTGAGGGCAAAACATGCAGTAAAGAGGAATTTGCAATAAAGAGATTTGATGTGCTATGTTGAAAAATAAAAATAATAAGTACGACTATCCTTTGATAAAAGTCCCCACCTATCTGTCAGCTTATGCTGTAGGGACTTGCATGCTGCTGTGATGCTGAAAGCTGTGCCACCAATATTTCAGATGCCAGCAGGGCTACCTATGGTGGATAAGTTTCAGCTGAGCTCCCAGACCAAGACAGACTAGAGAAGGACCCATCAGCCCACTCCCCAAATAATTAGCCACTGAAAACCCTATGAATAGCAGAGAAGCACTGTCAGATATAGTGGTAGAAAATGAGCCCCCAGGTTGCAAGGCATTCAAGAAACAACTGGGGAAGAGTTGCCTCCTCAAAATAGAGTCGAATGTAATGATATGAATGGAGTAAAGGCCTTAGGAGCTCCTTTTGCTGATATGGCATGACTCAAAATGAGAAGAAACACAGTGGCTACAACAATGGACTCAAACATAAAAAGATTGTGTGCATAACACTGTGTATGGTAGTGTTTTGTACTGTTGTACATAGGGTCACTATGAGTCCGACCAAACTTGGCAACACCTGACAACATGATAAATGTATATACACAAATTCTGAGACAGGGAGGGAGTCTAAGGGGGAATGAAAGTAACTGACAAATTAGGATGGATGGAAGGATGATAGAAGGTTTTTTTTTTTTTGCTTTGTTTTTGGCTTGCTTTATCTTTTCTTCTCTTTTGAATTTATTATCTGGGCATTATAGCATTTTTTTTAATAAAAAAGAAATCATTTCAGTCTTGTTCAGTGATGTGAGGTTATACGATGTAGAGAAGGATCCTATTATAGGCAGAGGAGGGAGCTGAAGTAGCAAAATAAAATGGCTTTTATATATCTTACTTGAGAGGCTGATAGAATTTATATAGTATAGACTTCTACTGCACACATACTACTTACTTTTTTTTTTTTTTTTTTTTTTTTTGCAGTATTGGGGGTTGAACCCAGGGCCTTGTGCTTGCATGCTCTGCAAGTGCTGGACCATTGAGTTGCACCCCCAGTCCATTTTTTTTTTTTTACTTTTTGAGACAGGGTCTCGCTAAATTACACAGACTGCCTCTGGTCTTGAAATTGCGATCCTCCTGGCTCTGCCTCCTGAGCCACTGGGATTACAAGCGTGCACCACTGTGCCTGGCACACACATACTACTTTCTAAATTTTTGTCATATCTGCATATAGATGCTATTATTTACTTGTTGTTGTTGTTGTTGTTAGGTGCCATTGAGTTGGGTCCAACTCGTAGGGACTGTATGTACAGCACGACGAAACACTCCCTAGCACTATGTTAGTGCTTCTCTGTTAGTCACAGGCTTTTCAATGGCTGATTGTTTTGGGATTGTATTAGGAATGAGCCGCCAGGTCCTTCTGTTTTTGAGATGCTGGGGATTGAACCCAGGGCCTCAGGGAATGCAGAGCAGCCCCTCTACCAACTGAATTAAACCCCAGCCCCATTATTTACTTTTATTTTTCATTAAATCAACTTTGTTTTTTTAGTATAAACATCTTACAAAATGGTCTTTATGAAATTTCTAGTTCTACTTTTCCTAATACATATGAAAAGCAACACATACATGTTAAAACAGAAAATGTCAATCTTTGTGGCAGTTAAAATCATTTCATACACCACCAGTGGCGTCAATGTGCTCATACACACCACACTGACAGGAAACCTGTGTGTGCGGTAAAATGCAAACACAGCAGACTTTCAGCACCAGCCAGGCCTTAACAGTGACAGACATGGTACCCCTGCCCTCTGGGGCAACTGAATACAATGAGGCTAACCAGTGGCCCCTAGGACCACCTGTCTTCAGCTTGCTCTGGGGAGTCCTAAAGCAAAACTCTGCCCACCTCCTGGGTAGAAGAGATGCACAGACCACGCTTATCACGCAGCCTCCTTGTGGCTTCCTCTCACTGTCTAGTTCTGGTTTCCGACACCACCAAGAACAAGCAGAAAACGTTTCCACTTGAATGTTCTTTACATACGCACAGTCTTTCAACCACTATCGAGTGCCAACTATGTCTGGAGTACTAATCTAGGTCTTAAAAGATGGAACACTTTTCAAAAAGTCAGCTTGCTACAGGAACTCTAATTAAGCTGTTTCTGTATAGTTAATCCCTTCCCTTTCCTGTTCCTTCCCCACTTCTGAGCATGTCACTTCCTTCAACTTCCTCTCAAGCCTGTTGTTTGTCGTTGTTAGGTGCTATGGATGGCTGTTTCCAGAGTGGATTGCTTGCTCCTTCTCCCCAGCCGGCAGCATCAGGTGTTCCCAGGCGGTTTCCCATCCAAAGGCTAACCTGACCCTCCTTAGTTTCTGAGACCAGGAGGGATGGGATGCTAGGGTGCTGTGGCTGCATACTCTCTCAAGACAGGGGTGGGGACTCCCTGGTCACCCTGGCGCTATCTAAGAGGATCCCAGTACTTAAGGAGTGGTCTCATTGGGCACAAAGCTTAGAAAGTGATGGGCATTTTTCTCCACTAATGCAGGTTAAAATTGCTCTGCCTTCTGGGGTAGCCCCCTCATTGTACTGACTCAGTGTGAGCTAGTGATCAGAGTATAAAACTTTTCACTGATGTTGCTTTAATCCAGGACTCCCTATCTTGTCTGAACATAGCTGAATCTTTACTAGATCCAGACTAGTCAAGACTTGACCTAGACTTTATATTTTCCCTCCTAAATTTCTCTTTGTCACACTTAGTTCTCTGCATCTTTCCAGAGAGTATGCCAATGGTCAAAGGCACCATAGACTTCATCCTGTCCAATCCCTTTATTTCATAGAGGAGAAGACAGGCCAGAGGAAATCAGTGACTTACATCAAAGGAAAGCTGTAGTGAAGGAACCAGGCCTTGGGGCCTTCAGATGGGTGCCCTGATCCCAAGTTTAATGTTTGTTACTGGTTATAGACTGCCCTTTCAGTAGATTTTAAATGTTTGTCAAGACTGAAACTGACGTTACTTGTAGAGCAGGGGTTGGCAAACTATTAACTGTGGTTCAAATCTGCCCCACCCCCTAGCTTTGTAAGTAAGGTTTTATTGGAACCCAGCTGTGCCCATTTATGTGCTGGCTTGTGGTTGCTTTCCTGCTACAATGGCAGAGTTGGGTAGGTGCCACAGAGAAGGCAAAGGGAACAAAGCCTAAAGTTTTTACCATCTATCTAGGCCTTACAGAAAAACTTTGTCAACTGCTATTACAGAAAAGAAGAAAGTAGGAGGAAGATGCTGCTTTATTAACGTATCTAGCTCACTATAAATCTTCAGTGAAGATTCTTCAAAAAAGTATAAAATTGCTATGATATCCTAGGGTATATGCAACCCAAAGGTGTGGTTATAACTACTTAGGTGTGAGGCACTCAATGAGTATAAGTCTGCTGTGGTCAAACCTATGCTGGGGGTTTCAGACACAACGGAAGCACACGATGCATAAGAATGACAGGCAACTTAAAACACAAGGCGAAGACTGAATGAGTCAGTTTTCTTACAGAGAAAACTGATACAAATAAAATATGCTTTACTGTGGTTTTCAGCTTAAAAATGCAGGTTTTCTCTGAGCTTTAATTCTGAGAGTTTTAATAATACTGCACTTAACAAAGTGCATTAAAATGGTATATTGATGTGTCTACCTCCCCTATATACACATACTAGACTGTAACCACACTGAGAGCAGGCACTGTGCCTTATTCATTTTTGTATCTCAAGTCCTTAGCCTGGATGCACTCTAGGGACTCCATAGGCATTGTTAAATCAATGAGCGGAGCTCTCTAATACTCAGAAGATCAACATTCTTTACATTATTATTTGGCACTAGCAAAGTGAATAAATTGGAGTAAGTTCACTATGAGAGAGCACATCAATTTAATGATATGAACAGGTTTTGCCAACCTCTAGAAGATGACTCAATTTGAAAACTGTCAAAAATCACACAAATGAATTATGCTTAGAAAGTTCACTATGTAGTATTTTGTAAACATTGTAAAGTTTGTTAACACAACAAGGACCTCCTTTTTTATGATACTAGCTGAATGTGGCTGAAGATAAGACAAATGTTGCCTAAAGAATTAAACTGAAAAGCAAAACTCCCCCCACCCCTAAGAAGAAACAAAGCTAGTATCTCCTCTAGGAGGAAATGTATTTTTAACTGTTTAGAGTTTTATCTTCTGTTTTGTTTTGAACTCTAGAAGTATGAAGGGAGTGAATCTAAAGCTGAGATAGTCTTTAAACTTTGACTTGATTATAATCCAAAATTTAGAACTGCATGATCAAGAGCAAGTTGTAGTTTACAATTTATATCTAAGTTTAGCAAATTCAATAAAACATGTCACAGCAGGGTATATGGTGCATGTGGTTCCTGTAAAGCCTTAGCAACCTCTTCCATATAAATAGTTAATATGACTCATATCACAGGGATCACTTGTTACATTCCTGTTTTGCCAGTTAGGTTGGTTCCACAGCTAAAAGCTTGGCATGGAAATACAGAAACTCTGGACAACGGGTATACAAGCACACAACAGCTGCATCTGAAGCCATTTCTGAATAAGCACAGATGTCTGTAGGATGGCAATGGAGTTCTGAGCCCCAAGCGCTAATAAAACATTTTAAACATCATCCCATTGTTGGGCTGGAATACCACCCAAGATGTGAGCCCCACCGGACGTATGTTAAACTTTCTTCTTCATAACCCACCCTGTAATAGGTTATCTTTATTTAAGAAAAAATGAGTTCATTATGGTCAAGTGCCACTAATATGACGTCAATTATCTGTCTTGCAAAGCCACAATTAAGAGATGTGCGCAAGTAGTCTTAGTTTAGGGGCTTAAAAACTCTCTGCAATATCTTTCTGTTGAGCTGTTTCTGTAATCTCTCTTCTGGAACAGGCAAACAAAAATAACTAAGGAGGATGAGACCTGACACAGTCTTAACAGTCATAACAGTGAATTTTATTCTCCCATTTTTTTTCAACCAAGAATAACTAAAACCAAAATTCTCTAATGGAAGTAGACTACAAAGTCAAGAAGATGACTGCCTCGGGAAGTCACACTACTATTTCCTACAAGTTTGTTCAGGCACGCAAGGCCTACGTGCCTTCTGATTCACCCACAGATATTTATAGCAGCAAGGCATGAGCCACTAAAGCCTGGTAGGTGAGTAAGGAATTTTGATATGCTAAACAAAAAGTTGTACTTGGTGATACCAAGCGAAAGCCTAGATACAGAAGAAACCTTCTTTGGCAAAGTTTGAGTTATTTAAGTGATCCTACATTACGTCTCTTTTGGAATAAAACAAGCAGCATCGCATGTTTAATTTGAAGCTTTGCAGATTTCTGAGGAATTAATGGTGAAGTTTATGACCCTAATCAGCGTCTAGAGAGGACCTGACCAACCACATGTGAGAACTGCTGGTTATTTCATAAGCAGGGAAAGAGCAAGACTGTGTCAAGTCTCATCCTCCTTATTTTTGTTTATTTTGTTATTTTTGTTTGAGATTACAGGAAGAGCTCAACAGAAAGATATTACAGAGAGTTTTTAAGCCCCTAAACTAAAACCATTTGCATGCATCTCTTAAGTGTGGCTTTGCAAGACAGATGATTGACGTCATATGTAGTGGCACTTGACCATAATGAATTCATTCTTTCTTAAATAAAGATACCTTTTACAGAGTTGGCTATGAAGAAGAAAGAGGTGGAACAATCCCAGTGTAAACATCCTCTCTTTATCCAGGACATTATTTCTTTTCTGTTTGGGCCACTAAGAAGTTAGTGGCCTTGGACGCCTTATACAATAGTCTACCTAGCTAACTTTTAACATTACATGAGCTTTAGTGGCTAGGACTGTTAATTAGCAAAGATAATAATACACTGGAGAATATATAGAATTTCATTGTTCTCTTCTCTAGAGAAAAGCACCGTCTATGCAGATTGAAGCCCAGTCGAAATAGGCAACCCCTGCATGTCATTTTCTACCACCTTTAATCATGATGACTCAATTCCAGCCATCCCACCACTGCTCACCTCCCCTTCCCCCCAGTTTTCCAGGGCAAGATAACCAAAGTAAGCTGGGTAGAAATTTTAATGACTAGAACAAAATTCCCAGCTCTACCAAAATTAAACCACTAACCACACAATAGTGCTTAGACACTACTTTCTGTAAAATGCCAAGTATAAAATATTATTTTAGTGAGAAATATCAGTTACCAACTAATGTATTTGCATTAACAGACTCTAAGGTTCTTTTTGTATTTTTGTAACTGAAGATAAACATCTCTAATGTTCTGGTATTCTACCTCACATGGAATTTATAGTTACCCTATACATTTCTAATCCTATCATTTCTCTTTACTCTTATTTCAGGAGCAATCTATATGTAATGTTTCAGATTTATACAAAGAAAACAGTCTAAAGCAGAAGTGAAGCTTCTCTGTGAATCTGCTAATTCATACCATTTTAGAAGACAAGTATTATTATTAAAAGTGAACCCCCTAAGCCAAGAATGGTGGTGTACACCTGTCACCCCAACAACCTGGGAGGCGGAGGCAGGAGGATAGTGAGATTGGGGCCAGAGGCAGCCTGCATAATTTAGCGAGACCTTATCACAAAATAAAAATTCAAAAATAGGCTGGGGGTGCAGCTCAGTGGTAGGGCACTTGCAGTGTATGTGCATGGCCCTGAGTTCAAGTACTAAGGACCACACACACACACACACACACACACACACACACACACACAAACAAACAAAAGTGAATCCCCTTTTCTTTATGCATCAGCTATTTCTATCGAAAATAAAGACCATGACTGTAACAGAAAATGAAATTTTTGAGCTGTTGCGATGGTACATGCCTGTAATCTCAGGGACTTTGGAGGTGGAAGTTGAAGGATTGCAAGTTCGAGACCAAAGGCAGCCTGTGTAACTTAGCAAGACCTTGACTCAAAAATGAAAAATCAAAAACAGGCTGAGGGTATAGCCCAGAGGAAGAATATTTGCAAAGTATGTGTGAGGGCCTGGGTTCAACCCCTAAGTAGAGAGAAAAAAGGGAGAAAATTTAAAAAAATTATTGAGATGGTATCAGTAAGAATTGCAATGTATTAATCTTTTGTTATTGTTGTTGTTGTTAGGTGCTGTCAAGTCAGGTCTGACTCATAGTGACCCTATGTACAACAGAATGAAACACTCTCTGACACTGTGCCATGTCTGGCACTATGTCAATGTGTCTCTGCTATTCATAGGATTTTCAATGGTTGTTTTGGGAGTGGGTTGCCAGGTCCTTCTCCCATTTTTGCAGTGTTGGGAATCAAACCCAGGGCCTCAGAGCATGCAGAGTAGCACTCTACCAACTGAGCTAAACCCCAGCCCTAATATCTCATAGATAATATACAGATGACGTAGAATAATGCTCAGTAGCACTCTACCAACGGAGCTAAACCCCAGCTCTAATATCTCATAGATAATACAAAGATGACATAGAATAATGCTCTCTGTATATCATTATCCTTACTAATTTGGACTTTCACAGAATTAACTTATTATTCTTCTGACCTCAAGTGATGACAGAGGTAGATATGCAGCCAAAAATAGGAGCAATCACTCATCTGACAAAAAGGCAATAAGAAAAGTTATTTGGGGAAACATTTCCTAAATCTCCCTAAATCCTGAGTATATGTTTTCTTTTACTAAACTTTAAAAAGAATTGAAATAGTTTTTGATGTACATAAAGTTGCAAAGACAGTTCAAAAAGTTTTTGTATACTCAGATTCTTACTCCCCCTTATTAGTATCTCATATTAAAATAGTACATGTGTAATAACCCTCAGAAAACCTGAATACACCCTCTAGTTTTGATGGCCTTTAGTGACCATCTTTATCACCAATTTTAGAAGGTACTCCCATTTGCTTTGCAACAGAAAACACCTCTGAGATAAGTATGCTTGTCCAAGTTAGTTTTCAGGAACACGGAGGTCGCTTTGTCTATCTCACACCAGTGGAAGCCACCAACGCTTCACTTGGACTGCACAAGTGTCAGATATGTGACTTTTTAATGTCACAGGGCCAAAAACTCCACCCTCAGAACCTGTGAAGGGAGCCATCTCCTGACCACGTCTTATGAAGAGCAGGAAGTGTGACTATGCATGTGTCAATTATTTCACTTTCCCCTGCCTCTAGTCATCTTTTCCAACACCTTGGACATAGATTCTTTATCCTATGTTGTTGTTGTTGTTGTGAGCTGTCAAGCCAGTGTCCAATTCATAGCAACCCTATGTACAACAGGCAAAACAGTATTGTTAGTGTTTCTCTGCTATTCATAGGGTTTTCAATGGCAGATTGATTTTTGGGAGTGGGTTGCCGGGTCCTTCTCCCAAGCCTACAGCACCTAGTGTTCCTAGGCGATTTCCCATCCGAGTACTAACCAGACCGGATCCTGCTTAGCTTCCAAGATCTGATGGGATCGGACGCCACAGTGGTATAGCTGCAGGCTATCTTTATCCCACAGATGCCCCTAAATTCTATCCTTGAGGCAGATTTGAGACTTGGGGCTCCTGACTCTTCACATGTAGCTGCCTCGTGAATAAACTCTCTTTTGCAATACTTGTTGCTTCAGTGATTGGCAAATTGCACAGAGGGCAAAACTGTTGTTGTTGTTGTTAGGTGCAATCAAGTCGGTATCCGACTCATAGCGACCCTCATAGGATTTTCAATGGCTGACTGTTTCGGGATTGCCTTGGGAGTGGATTGCCAGGTCCTTCTCCCATTTTTGCAGTGCTGGGAATTGAACTCGGGTCCTCAGAGACTGCAGCGCAGTGCTCTACCAACTGAGCTAAATTGCACAGAGGGCAAAACTAGTAACATAAATAATGAACCAGTATTGGTACATTATTATTTTATGAACTGAAATCCATATTTCATTCAGATTTCCTTAGCTTTTACCTAAAGTCCCTTTTCTGTTCCATGACCCCATTCAGGAAATGACATTACATTTAATTATCATATCTCTTCTTAATTATTGTAGTTTCTCAGGCTCCTCTGTTTTTTTGTTTTGTTTTGTTTTGTTTTGTTTTTTTGCGATACTGGGGGTTGAACCCAGGGCCTTGCGCTTGTATGCTCTACAAGTGCTGGACCACTGAGCTGCACCCCCAGCCCATTTTTTGACTTTTTGAGACAGGGTCTCATTAAGTTTCGCAGACTCCCTTGAGTGGCCTCGAACTTGCGATCCTCCTGCCTCTGGCTCCCGAGCCACTGGGATTACAGGCGTGCACGACTGCACCCGGCTACTTCTCTGGTTTTTGATGACCTTGACAGTTTTAAAAAATACTGGTAAGGTATCTCCTACAATAACCCTTAGCTGAGACTTGTCTAATTTTCTTTTTTCACGGTTGGATTAAAGTTATGGGATTTGGGGAGGAAGCCCACAAAGTGCCATTTTTATCAATTATATGAACAGTACATATCAGCATGACTCATGACTATTGATTTTACCTTTGATCATGTGAGATAGTGTTTGCCAGGTTGCTCCTCTGTAAGCTTACCTCTTTCCCCTTTTTCTATACTTTACTATTTGGAAGAAAGTCATTACATACAACCAGTACCTAAGGAGTAGGGAGCTATGCTGAATTATTTGGAGATATTCTGCACTGGGGATTTTCCTGTTCTCCCCATTTATTTATGTATTCAATCATGTATTTAATCTATATTGATATTTATTTTATACTTTTGGTTATAATCCAATACTACTTTATTTATTTTGTTGCTCAAATTATTCCAACTGTGGCCACTGTGAACTCTTTCAGTTGACTCTGGTGTCCCTCTGACATTCTACTGTGGGCTTTTTGAGAACATCTATACTTTGTGCTAAGCACCATGGATGCTTCAGGCTCCATCTTTTTTTTTTTTTTTTTTTTTTTTTTTTTTTTTTTTTTTTTTTTTTTTTTTTTTTTTTTTTTTTGCTGTACTAGGGATTGGACCCAGGGTCTCGCACTTGCATGCTTTGCAAGTGCTGTTCCACTGAGCTGCGCCCCCCGCCCATTTTTTACTTTTTGCGACAGGGTCTCGCTAAATTACACAGACTGCCTCTGGTCTCGAACTTGCGATCCTCCCGCCTCCGCCTCCCAAGCCACTGGGATTACAGGCGTGCGCCACCACGCCCGACACCAGGCTCCATTTTGTATGCTTCCTGCCCCAGTCCTAGAAGCAACCATTTTTCCCAGGAACCCTACTACTTTTTAATAGAAGAATATTAGAAACCAAGATTTGAGTACTAGACATATTTGTTTTTAAATATCTACTACTAGACCTAAATAAGAACTTACAAAATGATACATTTTGAGGGCATTAAAATTGGAGAAGGGAAGGCAACATAAAACTCCCATTTTCACAGTTCAATGGAAAAATTGGGGTGGCTTTTCACTTTGTTGTTTTCATCAGGTGCCCTTGAGCTGGGTTGACTCCAAGTGATCTTATGTACAACAGATGAAACACTACTCCACACTGTGCCATGCCCAGCACTATTGTCAGTGCTTCTCTGCTATTCATACGGTTTTCAGTGGCTGTTTCAGGAGTGGGTTGCCAGATCCTTCTCCCAAGCCTACAGCACCTGATGTTCCCAGGCAGTCTCCCCTCCAAGTACTAACCAAGCCTGACACTTCTTAGCTCCTGAGATCTGATGAGATCGGGGCCAGGGTGGTATGGCTGTGGAAATAGCTTTTCACTTTAGGTATTTACTGTAATCCAGAAAGAAATGTTATGACTTTCAATGCAATAGAGTCCATTTGTTTGAAAAGTGGCAAAGGCTTAAAAAATTCCTTAATTTTATATAGTTTTGAATTTTTATTTTTCAGAAAAACTACTGTACTAATATTTCAAAACAGTATATGTATTCTCAGTGTCTCAAGAGCAAAGTTGTCTATATCTAATAGTCTATATACATATATGATACTGACATGATAAAACTCTAAATCCAGAAATATAGTTTCAATAAGCCTTATTAAGAGGGATTGTTCCAGATTAAGAGATTGTTTCTGATAACTGAGGTCACACTCAAAATATCCTCTGCTTTGTTTTCTCTCTAGAGTCATAGGAAGTAGACATGTGAGGGAGGCAGGAAGCATTTGAACATCAGTGGCAACCAAACACAGAGGAATCCAGGTCCACTCAGCCAGGGCCTCCTCCTAGGAACTGAAGTCATCAGTCCACATTATGGGAGATCAAGCTTTATAAACATCCATTTAATTCCATCTTAAATACTGGTGCTTCTAAAGACCCTTGTCTATATCTCTGAGATCTCAATAAACTGTGGTCCCCAGCCAGGCACAGTGCTGCATGGCTGTAGTCCTAGCTCCTTGGAGGTTGAGGGAGGAAGATCACTTGAGCCTGAGAGCTCAAGGCTAGACTTGGCAACAGCAACAGCATGTTAAAAAAAAAAAAAAAAAAAAAAGTCAGTGGTCTAACAATTAAGGAAAGCAGCTGGAGTTCTAGGAGAGGAAAATATTCTCATCCAAACCAGACTGGTTCTGTACGGAAATACTTGGAATCCCATGCATACCTTTCAAAGAGTCTAACATTTGCCTTCTTCGTCAGTTGTGCACCTGTGTCTTTGAGCTAATTAGCACAAGCTAGAAGTCCATTTATGCCTGCAGCAGTACCACTGTGGCATCTGATTTCATCAGATCTTGGAAGCTAAGCAGGGTTGTTGTTGTTGTTATTAGGTGCCGTCGAGTCATGTCCAACTCATAGAGACCCTCATAGGGTTTCCAATGGCTGATTGTGTCAGGATTGCCTCAAGAATGGATAGCCACATCCTTCTCCCATTTTTTTTTTGTGGTGCTGGGAATCGAACTCGGGACCTCAGAGACTGTAGAGCAGTGCTCTACCAACAGAGCTAAATCCCAGCCCAAGTAGGGTCAGGCCTGGTTAGTACATGGATGGGAGACTACCTGGGAATACTGGGTGCTGTAGGCTTAGAAGAAGGACCTGACAGCTCACTTCCAATAAACAATCAGCCATTGAAAATCGTATAAATAGCAGAGAAGCACTGACAATAGTGCCAAGTATGGCACAGTGTTGAGTACTGTTTCGTCTGTTGTTTGTAGGGTCACTATGAGTTGGACCCAACTCAATGACACATTTCAACAAGAAGTCCATTTATGCATGTCAGTAGTGAAAGCTAATGTCCCAGGTAAGCTTTTGCCCAAAGTCTGTGTGTGAAGTCACTAGCTGGAATGATAAAAGGGTTCAGCAGTAGAAAAATTTCAGACAGACTAAAAGTTCAAGAGTTTTTCTTATATCCCAGCACTGGTCCAAGACTACTGGATGAAAGATAAAAGGCCTGGGTTTGAGTCCTGATTTTGCTATTCCCTAGTTCCATTAGCATAGGCAAAGTTATTTTACATTTTGAAATCTTCATTTCATCAACTGTATACTGAATGGCTAAATTTGTTGGATATTATTGCTATGATCCATAATCTTTATTCCTCGAATGACTGAGAGGGATGGCTTTAAAATTATCCAAATCAACAGGGGCAAACAGAACACAGCCAGAGTTCAGACAGCTGTATGGCATTTTTAAAATTCTGATTAGTGGCTGCAGGCTCCAAAGCAGATGCTGAGACCTGAAATGAAGATGGCGGAAGGGGCCTGGGAGGGCTGAAAGTTGCCAATCTAAGGTGATCTATAACAACTGTCGTGTCTATTTGGGTGCAGCAGACACTGTGTGGGAGTAGTCAACCCTTCATTTCTTAATCCTTATCTAGATGAGCACACTCATAGCAGAGTCACGAAGGTTGGGCACATTTGTTTATGGTAGGTAGTTACAGCGGTCCGTATGCTGCCCTCCCAAGGGAAGAGGAAAACTGGAGGTGGAGAAATAGGAGCAAAGGCCCCAGACTTACTCCTGTGGAAGCTTCCGGACAGAAGAGCAGGATTCTAATTTGTGATCATGAAACTGAACTTGTTTAACAGGTGAAACACATTCTACTTAGTGCTCTAGGGCAGTAAACAAGATCATAGACATTAAATGCAATTCCCAATTTTTTTCCCGTCGAACCTCCATTTTTTCCCTTTCAGAGCAAGGCAAAGAGAAGAAACCAAAGTAGCTTTCTGTTCTCAAAAATGATCTATAGCTATAAGGTTTTAACCAGGGAATTTCTATGTCAAATGATATAAATATCAGAGGAAGCCTTTTTTATAAAAGCCAAAATGTTTAAGTGTATGAGAACAACACTTCCTGCCAGAAGGATTTCCTGTTTCAGGCAACCACAACGACGTGGAGAAACATCCGCCCTGTGGCCACAGCCTGTGTTCCATGGGCCACTTCTCTGTTCTACTTACCCTTCCTCCCCAACGAAGGTGACGTACAGTTTATTTCTCTGCAGGTCTTTTCTGGAGTAGCCCATAATCTGATTAAAAGCATCTTCTAGCAAGTGATCTCTTCGGATAATTAACCTGTAGGTAAACAGACAATTTGGAAAATACAGATTATTTCCTAACCCTTATCTCTCTAGAACTTGGCACTTGCCATTTAATTTCTATTTGCCACAATTAAGTAGGCCAAAAATGAAGTTGCTTAATATTATTGCTGTCTGCAATAAAGTACACATTTGTCTTTAGCTCTTCATAGCATAAACAAAAATTAGATAGGAGAATCATGAGTCAAATAGATGGCCAATGGTCCAAAAAAACACCCCAAGTCTTTTCTGAGTGGCCAAATCATTTATCCCAGAAAGAAATGATCATCAAGCAACACAGAGATACATAGACACACACACACACACACACACACACACACACACACACACACACACACTACTCAGCTTTTGTTTACTAAAGGAAGTACCCCATGATGTAATGCGTTAAGCTTGAATGCACGGAGACAAGGAATTCAATTACTAAGACTGCAAAGACTGAGAACAAGGAGAGAGAGAAAGAAAAAAATTTGTGTCTTCTAAAGCAGAGAAATTTATAATTGTGCTTAATTTAAATTTTAAATTAAGTGAATCTTGAGAGTCCCTAAGGGGTAGATAAAAATGAATGAAGCTTGTGGCCAATTAATTTACTCAGGATGTTGACAAAGTCATCCTTCTCAGACATCAATCTACCCTGAATGTAAATGATAATGACAAGGAAGTGATAGTGAGGCTGAGCACATGGAAGCTGGACCATGCAGACCTTTATAAGTCAAGTGTGAGACAAATATAGCTCAGCAAGGCATGGGGTTTGGGTTGGGTTGATGTGTTTGAAGGACAATGAAAGTGGAATGTGACTGAGGGAGCCCTTCTGTGCAGGGAGCAGTGGATGTGGGGCTGTGGTAGGCATGCAGGGTCTGGTGGTACTTCCCTCTCTGTCCTCTCCCAGGTGACACAGTAAGCTCTAGTGGGGACAGGGGCAGATGTGGGGAGGAGGCAAAGAAGGGTAGGTACAGAATGAAAACAAATCTAGGATAAATAGCACAATGATGCTCCAGTTTCCCCACTGAAAGAAAGGTGAAATTAAAAAAAAAAAAAAAGGCAGAAACAACATTCATGACACATTCCGTTGGACAAGTGAAGTTTGTTTCACGGACAAAATAGAGCTGATCACGATGCTACACTCAGGTCAGCTCAGGGACCAGTAACATACAATATAAGGCATTGTTCCGTATCTCATGACTATCTAATAGCCAACAGAGAAGTACTCTTCAGGAAAAAAAGAAATGATTTAGCCTTTGACTTTGCCTGTCTTTTCCATGGAAAGTGGTAGTACCTTCATGGCTTGATTTAAAACCTTAAGCTTAATTGTGCTTAATTCCAGAACTATGTTTTACATTACTCTATAACTCACAAACGGCTAAAATAATTATGCCCACTAAAACAAAGGCTCATGTGATATTAAAAAATCACAATCAATTTCCTAAATTCCCAATTGTATCTCAGCCTTTCACCATCTTGAAATCATATGGTTTGTATCATTTTGACTTACTTTAATTTCCCTGGGCCTTGTCCGTATCCTTTAGTCTCTAACTTCCTATAGAAGTTCCTTAGTTTGGCTTCAAAATCTCGCTTGTAAGGGGCTGGAGCCCGGGCATTGGCACGTTGAGTACCTGTAGCAAACCACAAAAAGAAAATACCCTGGATTTGTGCACTGTCCTTATGTTCATCACAACACGCTGAAAAAATACTACCACAGTTAACAAGTATGGTGAGGCAATACTTTAAGCATCTGTATTTTTTTCTTTTCCAAGTTGAAGGACATAACAAAACTTAACCCTAACCCTTAACTTAAGAGAAATCTTTGTCTTTTTGGTTGAGAGTAAAGATCTTGTTTGAATAGTTACAATGATGCCCAAGTGTTTCTCAGATATGTTCTCCTTTTCAGGCCAAACTATTGAGTCAAACAAAGTTACTCATGTCAAATGGTAACTGGTCAGGATGAAATATCTTTGCTTGCTGCCAAAATAATATCATGGCAATTAGACAGGAAGTGGCAATGTGAAAGAAGGTGGTGTATAAGGCAAAGATAATGAATTTCTATGGGAGAAGGGCCTGGCAATCCACTCCCAAGGCAATCCCGAAGCACTCAGCCATTGAAAACCCTATGAGGGTCGCTATGAGTCGGATACCGACTTGATGGCACCTAACAACAACAACAACAATGAATTTCTATAACTCACTCTAAATTCTTCATCCCCCAAATCCACAAAACTTCTTTTCAATATGAACTAAAATTAAAAATGATTTTAGATGCATAATCATGTACATTTCATATTGCAGAATAAAATAACATGAAAAAATTAAAACATAATTGCAGCAGGCACACTTTTCCTGACAGTGTAAATAATATTAATATTTCTTACATTCTTAATGTGCAAAGTATAGTGAATATCTATAGATTAAAGGTATTTATGTCATTCAGTGGTCAAATATCATTAATAAAATGTAACACAATTTTTTCCTCTTTCCAAAGAAAAATCTGGCATTGTGTCACAAGATGACTAAGCAGCAAGTTGGGATATTAAACTCATGATGAATATGGAAATCAGACACAGAGACATGCCAAAAACAGTGGATATTTCTACTAAATATTTCTCAACTCAAAAGAAACCATAAAACTCAAATTGTTAAGTCGTGTTTATGACACAGTATGTAAGTTCATTAAAATTTTCTTTAACAAATGAATTAGATAAATGGTCATTACTTATTGCTAGCATTGTGTTGTCTACAGCCATACCTCCCTGACCTCTGGTCTTGTCAGATCTCGGAAGCTAAGCAGGGTTGGCCTGATTAGCCCTTGGACTGCCTGGGAATACTGGGTGCTGTAAGCTTGGGACAAGGACCTGGCAGCCCACTCCTGAAACAATCAGCCATTGAAAACCCTATGAATAGCAGAGACGCACTGACATAGTGCTGGACATGGCACAGTGTTGGAGAGTGTTTTGTTCTGTAGTACATAAGGTAGCTATCAGTTGGATCTGAGCCGACGGCACCAAACAGCAACAACATTGTGATAGATTCAATAATGGATGCCACAAATGAATGGGTGAGTTTGCTGGCAAGGATTTCTTGGTTGAGGAGATAGAAAGAAAACATATCAAATAATTAGAGAATAATTAAGTCTTAAATTAGATATTATACACACCATAAAGCATAGGGAACAAAATGATAGCCCTGGGACTTTACCCAGCTCTATTTTTTTGTTGTTGTTTCATGTTTTTAAAAATATTTTAAATTAATTACCAACATTTAAAAATTAGATTTCAAGCAAAAAAAAAAAACAAAACAAAACATATTTTCCTTTTGAAAATTATTTGGTAAACTTCTGACTGGCTTGCATTTCCACGGGGAGACATGGCAGTTGCTCTGTTGAAAGATGCACATGTTCTCCACTCTGCCACTGCCTCTCAAGGACAGCAGCTGCTGGGCCTCCTATATGTTTGCATGAGTGATCTCTGGTATAGAAAAATAACTGCATTATCATAGAAAAGTAATGAGCATAAGTAGAGATTTAAATGGGAAAGACCTAAGGAAGAAGGCTTAATTGAAATCAAACCTTACAAACAGAAGAGAATCTATGTTCTACACTAGGGCAAGGCAGCAAGAGCTGGAATAAGCATTGCATGCATGCTCAGAAGAGAGTGAAGAGGTGCCAGTAACCTAGAGTGGAGGGGGCCTGCTGGGGAGTCACTGGGAAATTAAATTAGAAGAGTCAGAACCAGAATTGAAGAAAATTTTAAAAATCCTGGCCCAGGAGTTTAGGCATTGGTGTAATGAACAGAAGGAAGCCTTTGCAGATTCTTAAGTAAGGGAATAACAAACAAATGGTCTTTTATTGAAGAAATTTTTTTCAGAGTATATTCACAGATTAAGGGTGGGAAAGAGGAAAGGACACAGGAGGGTGGAGACCCAGTTAGGAGTTATTGCAGCAACTAAGGCCCAAGGGGGTAAGGACTAGTCAGGAGGGTGGTGACTCAGAGGAGCACTTACAATGTGAAATACAAGTTAGTAACAGTAGACAAGTGAGGCATAGAGCTGGGAAGCTCTGATGATCACATCAGTTTTTAATAATCACTAAGAGCTACCACTTGTTAAACGTCTTACTATAGACTAAGTGATAATGCTTTTCACACAAAGGATCTTGACAGATCCTCACACATCTATGAAATAGATCTTTATTGTTTTCACCATTATCATTTTGCACCTAAGGAAAATGAAGATGTAGTTTCCTGTCCAAGTCCTACAACAGTGATAGTAGGTTTGGGATTTGAGCCAGGTCTATTGGAGGCCAAAAATAGTGTGGGAAATGATGGTGGTAGATAGAGGCATGTGAAACTTTATACACTTAGACTTGGAGATGACAGGTAGTTGGATGGATACTCTACAGGCACTTGACTATATAATACTAAAGTCTGCATGAGAGAACAGGGCTACATTTGTGGATTAAGTGAGTTAGTTGAGGTACTTCATGCAGTACCTGTCATGTAGGAAGTCTTATATTAGTATTAGCTACTATTTTTATCTGCATAAAGATAAATACTAAACATATGGGGAAATGTGTTGGGGCTTTAGGAATAGATACTTATAAAACTGGCTACTGACCAGTAATCTGGCTGTAGGTTTGTTTGTGTAGTTGCAAAGCTTTTACCCAAAGTGCTAAGAGTTATGTCATAAAGAAAACAAACTTGACCTTAAAAGACCTGGGAAGCATAAGAGACTCCTAGGCAGTGGATCTCAATCTTGATTGCACATTAGAATCACTTAGGAAGCATTTAAAAACTCCCAAGTTCAGGTCACACCCAAAATGCATTATGTCAGAATTTGTGGGGATGGGACCCAGGCGTAAGTGTTTTGTATAGCTCTCCAGATGATTCCAATATGCAGCTCTGAGTAAGAACCACTATTCCCTTACAGGAAGATGAAATGTAACCAATGAGACACATAGGCAGCAGCATCCAGGGGCTCTCAAGGTAAACCCTTCTTGTGCGTTTGAGAGACATCATTTGCACCACAAAGGAACAGAACTCCATAAGCAAAAGACTTCTCTCTTGGATGGATGAGGGCCACTGAAGTGCAGTGCGATACATGCTCACTCAGGGTGGCACAATAAACTTGTCCATAGTCCAATCTGAGAAACTGCAGGCTAGTAACTCAGGCAGCTCAGAGGGCAGCCATAATGAATCAGCTTTCAAGAGCACAATCATTGATGAAGAAGAAAATGAAGAACTCCAAAGAAACAGGATTCTTTAAGAGTTGATTAATTTAAGAAACAGCATATATACTGTGGCTGTATAATGTGAGATGCCTAAAAGGATGTAGGAAATGCCATAATGCCACCTCAAAATCAAGAAAACAAAAATCCTTTTAACCGAGTCAGTAAGCAACTTCATGGTAAATGGAGAAAAAAATTGAGGTTGTCCAAGATTTTGCTTTGCCAGGTTCTATGATCAACAACCACGGAAGCAGCAGTCAAGAAATCAAAAGACATATTGCATTGGCAAAAGCTGTTGCAAAGGACCTCTTTAACATGTTGAAATGTAAAGAAATCACATTGAAGACAAAGGTGCACCTGACTCATGCCATGGTATTTTCAGTCACATGATATGATTGTGAAAGCTGAATGTTGAATAAGGGAGACAGGAGAAGAATTGATGCTTTTGAATTATGGTGTTGGAGACCAATATTAAATATGCCAGGGATTGCCAAAAGAACCAACAGATCTGTCCTAGAAGAAGTAAAACTAGAGTGTTCCTTGGAAGCAAATATAGCTAGATTGTGTCTTATGTATTTTGGACATGTTGTCAAGAGGGACCAATCCCAGGAGAAGGACATCATGTTTTTAAGAGTGGCAGGTCAGAGAAAAAAAGGAAGACCCTCAACTAGATGGATTGACACAGTGGCTGTAACAATGAGCTTGAGCTTAAAAAAGACCATGTGCATGTCACCGTGTCAGGAAGTATTTCATTCTGTCATACACAGGGTTTCTATGAGTCAGACTTGACTCAATGGCACCTAACAACAATCACTATCAATAGAGACACAATAAAAATTAGCTCTGACTCCATGTAGATAAAAGGATATTATTATGGAGACTTTGGACACAGAAATTGTTCAATGCAAAAATGGTTTCACTAATAGTACTATTATAAAAAACAGATTTACTTAATTAAAAATTCTAGTAAATTATGCTGCTGGCCTTTGTCAAATTGTTTGGTCTTTGAGACTGTCTTGCTGTGTAGTCCAGGTTGACCTCAAACTCATAACCATCCTGCCTCAGCCTCCTAAGTGCTGGGATCACAGGTGTGCGTGACCACATCTGGCTGCCAAATTCTTAATACAAATTAGGAACAATTACCACGAGATTCCAGGGCAGGAATGATGTTACTTTTGCTCTGGAAATAAAAAATGTTCTTAGACAATTGAGCTAGAAGTGTATGAGAAGCATAACTGTAAGTGAAGTTCTAGGATATAATACTCTTTCAGAGAGAGAGAGAGAGAGAGAGAGAGAGAGAGAGAGAGGGAATTTCTGTGGTTTTATACAAGGAAATCAGATACAAAAAGTCAGAGTCACATCTAGTAAGGGATCAAATGATGCATTCACTGTATGAATGGTTAGCATCCTGCTAATTATTTGTAGGAAAAATTTCAGTAATTGACACTAGGCTTGTTTTTCTTTGTCATTGCTAGGTAGGCCTTAAGAACCCTGCCCTGGACAGGGATGGAACTTTGCCTAAACTAGCTCATCTCTAGGCTCCTGCCCTGGGATGGCTTAAAAACTTCTTTCCTGGTTCATTTTTCATAAAAAAAAATCTCTCTATGAAATCTTTTTGTTGTTGTTGTTAATTTGCTGTTAGTGATGGAGAACAAACAAAACGCCAAGCATTACAAATAATTTCTATAAGTTTCCATCTTCTGGAATATAGTTTAACACAGGAACTTAAGGAGGAAAAAAAACCCACCTGGGGAAATTCTTGTTGTTGTTTTTGTTAGGTGCTGTGGAGTTGTGTCTGACTCATAGCAACCTTCACAGGGTTTTCAATGGCTGATTGTTTCAGAATGACTTTGGTAGTGGATTGCCATGTCCTTTCCCCACTTTTGCAGTCTTGGGGACTGAACCCAGGGCCTCAGAGATTGCAGAGTGGCACTCTACCAACTGAGCTAAAAATTCTTGTTGTTAGGTGCCCTCAAGTTGGTATCCAACTCATAGGGACCCCACGTAAAATAGGTGAAACAGTATTGTTACTGCTTCTCTGCTATCCATAGGGTTTTCAATGGCAGATTATTGTTTTGGGAGTGAGTCGCAGGGTCCTTCTCCCAAGCCTACAGCACCTGGTGTTCCCAGACGGTCTCCTATCCAAGTACTAACCACACCTGACCTTGCTTAGCTTCTGAGATCTGACGGGATCAGACATCACATAATAAGGCTGCAGGTGAGCTAAAAATAACCGGTATAAAGCACAAGTGGTGAAATCTTTGCATTTTTTCTTTTATTCTATAAGAGTAGTAAAAGGCCCTCGGGTTGTTTTTTAAGCTTGTGAATGTACATGTACATACCATTCTTGAAAACAATGCAACGCTCTAAATACTCAGACCCTGGCAGAGAACCAACTTATTAAAAAGGGCCATGTGAAGGAGATGCTGGGACATACTGAGAGCACTTGGGTGAGGTCAAGTAGGACAGAAAACAAAAAATAAAATCTGTGTATGACGATGAAAACATTGCCTGGGAAGAGAGGAAGAGAGAAGGGAAGGGAGCAGAGAAGAGAAAATGTTTGTGAAAAGAGGAGGTAAGTTAAGCAGCTGGTAAGACAGACACTGAGACTTGTGGGGAGAGAGAGAAGAAAAGATCCTTAAGGAGTTGCACTAAGTGTCAGAGGAAATAATTCCCTCTAATAGCACATTCTTTCAAGACATCTTTTGGTGAGGCCCACAAGGCTCTTTTGCTCTCTCTGGTTCTGTTTTACTTCTGTCCCTCGTGACCTCGTGCTGCTTCTAGCTTGCAGATAATCCACTTCTAGTCAAGTAACCACAGCTCTGCCCCATAATTCATAGGCACAACGATCCTCACAAACCATGAAATATCCTCTATGCGCTGTGCATAATAAAGCAAAGAGAAATATAGTGTATTTATGAAGAGTTTCTGCAAATACTTGGCTAAACAAATTCTCATGCAGTTGAAGTCATAGCTTTGGCTACCTGGAAAATTCACATAGGAGAGTACATCTCGAACAATTTTGGATAAATTAGGTGTTATTGCATTTAAATTCCTAGAAATGTGCAGCTTAAAAAAACTTCTGGGTCCCTTATTTGGCATAATAAGCCATATGGTATTTGCAAAGATCTTTTCCTTCTGGCATAGTGAAGGTTGGGATTGGCATTATAATGATCCTAGAAAAATAAACCTTCACATTCCAAAATTTTGACAAATTTAAGGTGAACACTCTAACAGCTGTAGAAAGCAATGAGTCAAAGTTTCCAAAGTCCCTCTCTCCTCTGTACTTGAAAAGACATGTAAGTATGCTTGGAATGGTAAAAAGTGTAGAAAGATTACCTGGTTCCTAGGTATTCTGAATGAAGATCATTAAAATTTATTATTGTCACAATTTGCACAATATTATGCTCATACCACTAAGAGGGGTGAAACTGTAGTCACAGGCAAAAGGATCAGGTCCCTTAAAAATCTGTTTGAAATATAGCTTTTACAAAGCCTTCAGGAATACTGGTAGAAGAAGCAAGTGTTTTATTCAAAGAGACAGAAGATTCCTCTACAGGGGAAATGAGGCTAGTGAGTCCTGCCCTTTTCTCATGTGGAATTAGTTATAGTAACTTCCATTGATACCAGGCAGTACACCCCAATCTCAAGATCAAACAAAGCCCACTGAAGGAGAGTAAGCCAAAAATATGGAGATGATTCTTGCTGAAAATTAAAACCACCACAAACACTGCTGCCAATTTAGATGTATTTGGATTACACATGTCACTGGAAAGTGCTTAACTCTAAACCTAAGTTTCCAGAAAGCAATTTCATTACCACCATGGATTACTCATGTGCATTCAGGATCCTAAATGAAGAAATGAACTTAGTCACCACTTAGAATGTTTGCAGTGTCTCAAAGAATGTTCAGCCACTCTCCAGGAGCATGCTTTTGTACCTTTCAGAAGACACAGAATATGGTGATTTACATTGTTCCCAGGAGTGAGGGCAACAGCCTTAGAAAAGACCTGGAAAGGAGAGCCTTGACGGGCATAAGCGATAGTCCACATGACTCCATTTCTTTAACCACAGAATAGCAGACAAAGGGACAATCCATTCAAAACTTTCACATAGGTTCTTACTACGATAAAGACTTCTCAGAATGATTACATGCCTAGGCATCCATCTCTGCAAATCAAAGAGATATGGACTCATTTGTCCAGTTATGAATGGCTTCTATATGGACAAACTATAATTCTCAGAATCAAATTTTCAGGAAGAAAGCAAGAGGGATAAGTTAATGTTTATTGGATACTTGTTATATTTCAGGAATGGGGCAAGGTATACTACACAAAATAATCATGGAAGGTGAGTGATTATAATTACTCTTATTTTACAGGAAAAGAAATTCAAGATCCAGGAAGGAAATAAATTTCCCAAAATCATACAGTTGGTAAAAAATTAAGGCCAGCCTTGAATTCCACCATTTTTCCCCTACAACTTTAAACTTACCTGTAGTGTCATGTACATATTTCCATTCACCCTGTGTCATCCAAATAGGTGTCCCTAACTGTCCCAAAGTTGACCTGTGCTTTTTGCCTGCTATGTCCTGCCTTCCCATGGGACTGTGGTGATGGCTACATCTATACCTTATTCAATAAATCACTTTCCCCCTACCCATCTCTGCACATACATGCTCAACTTCCTGAGCCTAAAATCCCTTCCTTTACTCTTCTCCTTTGGACAACTCTCCAACTTTGCTTTCATTTCACCTCCATGCTTTATGAAAAGAGCATTCTACATTCCTGTCTTCTACTTTGCCTCCTGCACCATTCTGCAACTGATCACAATCCAATTCAGAGATTCTGCTATGGCAAAGGTGATTTATAACTTCACAAATTTCAAATCTCATGGCTTCTCTTCAGATCTCACCCTTCCTGAATCCTTTGAGCACTTGGTTCTGTTAACCATGCATTCTTGAAAACTGGCTCTGCTGAAAAAACTTTCCTAATTCTATCCCAAAATGTACTGTCTCTCCTTTCACTTGCTCCTCCACCTCAGCCCACTGTTTAAATATCAGGGTTCTTCATGTTACCACTCTGTTTCTTCTTCTTTTTTTTTTTTTTACTAACTAGTCCTCCCTACTTCCTGGAATCTACACTCTAGGCTTCAATTGCCACCACCAAATTTGATTTTCTAGCTGTCAACCTGTCCTTCTCCATGACTATATTCTTCCCAAGTGTCTTTGGGTTTCTCCAACTGACAGCCCCAAAATTTCCCAACAAATCATATCTACCACCAAATCCATTTCACCTCTCCCTCCAGTCCAGCCTTTTTCTTTTCTTGGCAAATGGTGCTACCATCTGCCTAGTGGTGTGGGCCCTGAGGACTTTCAAATCTACCTTTACTCTTCCCTACTCAGGCTCCATGTCCTGTTGTCTCTGCATCCTACATATCCTTTCAATCCATTCCCTTAGCTCCTTCTCCATTGCCGCTCCCTAGTCCAGCCTTTTATCATGTCACCAGGCTAACATAACAGCCTCTCAAATGGTTTCTCTGGCTGGAGCTTCATTTTCTACCATTCATTCACTCATTCATCAATTTGTTCCTTAATTCAGATCTACTTCTTTTAAAAAGAGCCTCTCAAACCCAAGCCATCCTCTTTATGGGCACTAAACTGATCTTCCTAAAACAGGATATTGTTGATATTCCTCTGTTTGTAAAATATCAGAGGCTTCACATGGACTACAGAGTAAGGCTTCCATGATGAGCTGGCCTTCACCTGCCTTTCCAACCTGAGCTTTGAGAATTCTCCTGCACTCATATCAATCAGTTTGCACTCAGCTACTTTCTTGCTTCTGAGGCTTAGCTTATGCTACCCTTTAGATTAGAATGCCCTTCTTTCTTTGGTCTAGCTGGCAAATTCCTATTCATTATCCTTCAAGGCTCCACTTTATACTGTTATCTTCATCTTCCCCAAACATTCCACTGCAGTCTTGTAGGAATAATTGTTCCCACATCTGTATTCCCATACATCTCTTCATTACAGGCCTAACTACAGAGCTTTCCAGAGTCATTATTGACTCACTGCCCTACCAGGAACCCTTCAAAGCAGAGACTTTATTATTCATCTTTGTGCTAACAGAGTCTAATTCAGTGTTTGGATCATAGTTGGATGCTCAATAAATCTGTGTTACATGAACAAATTAATAGACCTTTTCCTGTTTGTGGTATTCAGTTTGGCTGCAGCTTCATTATCATAGCATTATGTGCAAACACATGTTATATATAAAGAACTTATAGCAGCTTTTAGTGATGTATTTGAAGTTTGGGTTTCTACTGAAATAGTTTTAAATTTTGATAGCTGTTAAAGGGTGAACAATACATTGCCTATAAGGATAAATATAGTTGATTTTCTGTCAACATCATGACTACTTCCCTTTAAAAAAACCTCACTTGCTAAGCCTCGTCTTTCTCATTCATTCATTCATTCATCATTCATTCCTTAACTCACATCTACCTCTTTCAAAGAGTTCAACCTTATGAATTTCAGTTAACCTATCAACATGTTCTATTTGCCTGTTCATCTTTGTTTTTGTTTTTCCTATCTCCTGCACTTAACAAATACTTCGGGAAAAATACCCAAGTCCATTACACTGAATAATTTAAACTCTATCTTTTCAGAGTGGAGGCTTACTGTCTGTCAAATCTGTCTCCTCACTAGAACTTTTTAAATCAAAACCGCTTACATAGTATTTTGTACTCTAATATTTTCCAAGATACAGTAGGTACTACATACCATAATGAAAAGTAAATTCTGTATCTGAATATGCCACACTACTAGCACTTATCCTCCTATTCATTATCCTTCTGTCAAGATGAGTCTCCATGGAAACAAACCACTTTTAAGAGACAACAAATACCAAACAACATGTACTTGCACTAACATTAAGATGTGTCCAATACATTCCCTTCCTGTCTTTTATGAAGGAGAAAATGTCTGACTTTAAGGCCAAGTCCTCAGAGAAGCCACTGTGAGAAGCAGGGAGACTCACCTGGTGAGTTCTGAGGAGAGGACACGGGTGAGCCACGTGGGGACTGACAGTAGCTGGGGTGGAGTAAGGCATGTGGAGGCACATATGACATTATCTCTTCTTCAAATAAACTGGGGAAAGACAAGAAACAAAATGCATAGTTTAGTCAAAGAGGTGGGGGAAAGCTTTGTTTCCGCAAGGCTGATCTTTCAGCTCTGACCCATTCTATCAGAGGTCCCTTTTGTTCTCCTCCACTATGATTTAGCAAGTATCTTCTTTCCATAGTTTTATTTGTTTGTTTGTCTGTCTGTTTGTAGTATTTGGGAGTTGAACCCAGGGCCTTGCACATACTTTGCAAGTGTTGTACCCCTGGGCCACACCCATAGCCCATTTTTTAATTTTTTGTTTTTGAATCAGAGTCTCATGAAGTGACACAGACTGCCTTTGGCCTCAAACTTGCAATCCTCCTGCTTCCACCTCCCAAGTTGCTGGGATTACAGGTGTGTGTCACCATGCCCAGCTCTTTCTATAGTCTTATATTTGGCAACATACACATATAGATAAATTAAATAACATACAATTTTTCCCTTGTGTATTGTTAAAAAAATTACAGAAATGCTCTTTAGGTATATAGCATTTGTGAGATTTTTCTCATCCAACAATATTGTTGTGATTCTGACATCCAAATGGATACATGAGGATCCATCTAGTTTATTCCTTCTGCCTGCTATATAACAGGCCATTCTACAAACATAACAGTTATTTATCCATACTTCTTTTGGCAAGTGTTTATTTGTTCCGAACTATGTGCTTTTAACAATAATGGCATAAAAAATACCTTCTGTGTGCCACTTTTTATATGTGTAGAAGAGATTCTTAGTGTAAATATGGCATATACCTAAAAGCAGAGATGCTTGGCCAAAATGCATATGCCTTTTTCACCGTACAAGGTATTGGCAATTTGTATTCCAAAGAAGCTACAGAAACTATGACTTCACTGAACTGAGATGGTAAGAGAGTTCCCATACCTCATAACTTTACACAGGTTTATCTTTAGTTGAATAATGTCCTTGAGTTATACTATACATTGTGGCTTACTGACAATCAGGTATCTTTGTACTAAGATTGATTTTCCTTTTTAAGAAATAAGCAATACACAAAAAGAGATGCAAAATCATCCACAGTCTATGCAACCATTATACTGCTCAAGCTTATAGTCACTGATTGAAATGACTTAAACTCCAAGGAAATATAAAGAACAAAGAACTGAGGATGTGAATAAAACACCTAGATTTTCAATAACCATTAAATATTATTTATTAATCTGGCACATGTGACACACTGTATCATTGTATACTATTATTAAAATGAGAAATACATTTGGTCATTCAAATGAAATAGAGGTCATTTGTATATAATAATTACAGAACTATTATATAAGAATAAATTTCTCACGCTCCTCCAAAGACCCATTAGTTTTAGAGAACATGCTTATTTTCCCAAACAGGAGACAATATGTCCTTGCTCTGTATACATGAGTTTTCAAATACTTGAGTTCAACCGCATAACACATAGAAATCCATGCAAATTGTGGCATTTAAAAAAGTAAAACTATTCTAAGCTATAGTATAATAAAATATTTAAGACCATCTAAATATTTATACCATCTAAAGGTTATTTAACTAAGAACAAGTGAAAGATAATCATAACTTTAGCTTTTTTTCCTAATTCCAAAAGTAGAATTCTTAATTTAAAATAAAATTAAAATATCTTATATTTCGAGAATGAAGTAAAAAAGTCATATCCTAGCCAGAATTTTATAACAAAAACTTAACTATTTTATCATCAACCAAAGTTTGATAGAAACATGGTTCTCTGATACTAATAGACCACTAGTCTTCTGGACCATACAGCATGTTACATGTTACTTTTCAAACTAGGTCAGTATACCATAGAAGAAGGGCCACCCACTAAACTGAGAAGTGATACCTTTTAAAGTCAAGCAAAGACTTGACTATGGAAAGACTTGATCTATGGAAAGCTACCCCATCGGTTTGAATTATGCTTCAAGTACACAATAAATGGAAACAACTTTTTGGCAAGAATGATGTTGGCAGTCAGATATATGGGAACACATACTGTAACACTCAAAGGGAGAATTAGAAACGGTCAGGGTCAAGGTCAACATAGGAAACTTGAATGAGTTTGTTAGTGCTCAGAAATAAACAAAACATTTCCTGAAGTGCTCAGCATGACATTCTCTTTAATTCTATGGGGGTCTCCCAATAACCAAAAGCAAAGCATTATTTCACTCTGGCTTGCCTACATTTGAGAGAGAATGTTAAACATGAAAAAGCCTTTTGAAAACTTGACAGTTTCCTCCTTAAACTACTCTAAAATTTAAAAGCAAAGCCAACCTAACTGTCGTGAAAGAAAATATAAGGGGTCAGTTTTATGAAGGGCTATCAAGTTGGCAGTGAGTCCCAGGGACCAAATTTCAACTTTCTCATTGGATTTCCCAAACCCAAACTCTCAAAACCACAAAGTAAATAAATAATATCTTGAATCAGCAAAAGGGGGGAAAGCACATTTTGAGAAAACAAATTGCAAGAAAATATAAATATGAACTCTGTTCTACACTGAGGGGGTAAGCTGTGTATACCTTATTTGGTTACTCTTCTG
Source organism: Pedetes capensis (assembly GCA_007922755.1). NCBI lineage: Eukaryota > Metazoa > Chordata > Mammalia > Rodentia > Pedetidae > Pedetes > Pedetes capensis. Next base: position 126,595 of record VMDO01003143.1, read on the forward strand.
TTCTATTCTGTCAGTACGACATTTTATTCACTTGTGTCTACCATTTTTCACTTTAAGACATATCTATTGCCAGCAGGGTAAAAACAAAACCAAGCAGATCTCGGTGATAACAAACACAATCTGAAATGAGGTCTTGCTAAAGCAGCATTCTAAATCTTCAATGTATCTCCTTAAGACTTTATGGAAAAAAGAGACATTTTCAGCTAAAACCACTGACATATTATTTTCTAAAATGCTCCACAGTATCTTATGAAGGAGACTTTCCACTATTAGTGTTACATACCTCAGCAACATAACAAGGTCTGCATCACTTGAAAGGCGCACCAATCCAGGGGTTCCTTCGGTTCGGATAAATTGGATCTTCTCCCTGTTCAGACAAAGAAACAGCTCAAAATACATGTGGTAGGCTTTTAGGATATAACTCAGGGTAAAGCACATTTTTCAGAATGGCCACAGCAGTTTTGGGTACCTATTATGTGGCAGCTAAGCTGCAATACCCTAGGAAAACACATCCCCAAGAGATAGGATCCTTGCCTACAAGAAGGACCTTGTGGGGATGGGGATGCAGCTCAGTGGTACAATGCTTTCCTAGCATGCCTGTGTCCCTAGGTTCCAGTCCCTGTAAGAAAAACCAAACCAAACCAAATCAAACCAAGAAGGACCTTGTCAGCATCAACATCTCCCAGTTCTAACATTGGGGAAAAAAATTATGTTATTCCTGGGAATATTCTACTGACTCAGTACTACTTTAGACAATAGTACCATCCAGCCCATAAAAGCATTCCCCACTTTGGGTTAGGCCAGCTGTGAACCTAAATCTACACAAGAGTTTTAGGTTGAATTCTTACTCTTCTAAAAAGTAACCACTCAGATTTGTCCTCTGCTATCCCAAAAAGGAAGTGTGTAGGGATATTCATCTATTAACCCAGAGTATAACTTTATATGTTGTGTGTGATGAGCTCATTCCTGTTTGGAAGTAGATGGTATCTGTGGATTATAATTCCAATATAAAGGTATATGCCTTTTAAAATAAGAAAAAACTGAAACACTCTTAGTTACTATCACTGGCGAAACAGATTGTGTGCATACTGTGTGCAAATGCATGTACGGCTGTACATATCGAATACAATGATATGAGTTATTTCTATCATTATTTTATACTAAATACAGGTGATAACGCCAGTTTTTCCTTTGGGTTTTATGAGTCATCTTTATATTAATACTTTCAACTTGTTATATGAATATAATTTCTTTTTTGGATAAAAGCACATTTTACTTTATATTTTAATTATATATATTGATGGGATAGAGAGTGATAATTCAGTTCATATACCCATTATGCAATTATCAAATCAGGATGGCTTACACTCCCATCTCCTTAAACGTTTTATAGAACAAAGTAAACAAAAAAAGGGGAAATTGTGATGAACGTGTAATAACAGTTGTATGCAAATATGAGTTATAGCATGATTGTTTTGTATTTTCATAGAGTTGCATCTTGTATTTTGCACTTTTTCTCCCTCTCTTTACCCCTCTAAGTTGTTCCTCCTCCCTCACCCTCCTTCCCCATGGTCCACTCCCTCCCACTCGCCCCCTCCCCTCTCATATTGGGTCCACTTATATTTTCCAATCTTAGCTCAGTAAGACTGTATATTTACATATATATGTATAAAATTTTTTTCTTAAGGTAGATTTAGTTCCCACATATGAGAGAGAACATGTGATAGCTCTCTTTCTGAGTCTGAGTTATTTTGCTTAAAATGATGCTCTCCAGTTTCATCCATTTTGCTGCAAATGATATAATTTCATTCTTTACTGCCAAATAATATAATTTCAGTAAAAATTTTTCCTACTCTCTTTCCCTCATTTACCTTATGCTATTTCAAATCACACCATATTGATTTTTATAGGATGAAGAAAAACTAAAAACATAAACTATAACTATTACATTTGATTAGAACGTGTTGTTGTTGTTAGTTGCCGTTGAGTCGGTATCCGACTCATAGCGACCCTCATACGGTTTCAATGGCTGACTGTTTCGGGATTGCCTTAGGGAGTGGATTGCCAGGCCCTTCTCCCATTTTTGTGGTGCTGGGAATTGAACTTGGGACCTCAGAGACTGCAGCGCAGGACTCTACCAACTGAGCTAAACCCCAGCCCTTGATTAGAACATAGAAGCCAACAAAACATGCAGTTTCACTGAGAGTGCTAAGGACAATATGTTCTGATTACTATAGTCCAAAATGAAATATTGTCTCTGATGTAATTATTCAGATTTAGTTCTTATCTATACAGCATCTTATTTGATTTTGATATTTTCATAAAGTTCCACTGCATTTTAGATTGTCAAATTCTAAATTCTCTTAAGATTGTTCACAGACTTGGAGGAAATGAAGTGGAAGGTAAGGCTTAATTGTTCAGATGAAAAACTCCCTATCACACAGAAATTGATTTGCCCTTATACATATAGTTTACAGGATAGGATAAAGGGTTCTGTCCCTGATTTCTTCTGGCTAGATTTGTGTTCCATAATATGTTAGTATAGGAAGATTCTAATCTTCAGTATTGGTAAATTTCCTTTTCTTTTATAGCCAGTAGCTTTGTTGTTATTGTTAGGTGCTGTTTAAAAAAAAAAAAAAGATTTTTGAAGAAAGGAGTTATAGACATGTAAGTAATAAAGTGCTCAGAAAGTCAGCTTCCCTGCTAATTTATTTCAGCTTGAAGGGAAGAACCAGGAAAAACATTTTCCAGCACATATTAGTATCATCTGTCTCAGGCTCATGATGGAAATCAAGGCTCATTATCTGGTAAATGGTTTTTTGATAAGAGATCCAAACATTGGCTTAAAAAAGCTAAATTAGGAAAAAAAATTATCTTAGAGGAAAATGAATAATTATTTAACTAAAGGAGTTCTTGTATTAGGGTCAGTAGCAATATGCTTTGATTTTGAAGAATCAAAGCCTATCTCCAACAAATATGCAGTGTATCTCCTTCGTCTATTATCACAGTGAAGCCAGGCAAAAAGAACAAAACAAAACAAAACACCAGTCTCAGCACTCTCACCAACTTCCTTAACTGGAGCTATACAAAATGGGCTGAGTGATGGTAAAGATACCATGTTGTGGACCACGACCTTTAGGTTTCCTGTGAATAAGAGAAGCATCATAGCTTATCTGAGTCACAAGGATGACAGGGTCAGAAAAGGAAAGGGGAGACACCAGAGAAAATATGCCAACTGGGAAACTTTTCATCACTTTCCAGGTATTAACTAGTAGGCAGTAAAGGCAACTGCTCTGTTTTTCAGGCAAGAACATACCAGAGGCAGGCTGAGACTAGTTTTCTACCAGGCCTGATAATTTGTCACAATGGAAAGCTATGGGTCTTATGCTGCCAGGACCAGAAACTGGAACATGTATATAACACCACTAAGTGCTTTCATGCCTGCAGCCGTAGCCCTGTGGCATCCGATCCCATCAGATCTCGGAAGCTAAGCAGGGTCGGGCCTGGTTAGTACCTGGATGGGAGACCACCTGGGAACACCAGAAGCTGTAGGCTTGGGAGAAGGACCTGGCAAACCCCTCCCAAAAATCAATCTGCCATTGAAAACCCTATGAACAGCAGAGAAGCACTGGCAATAGTGTTTCCCCTGTTGTACAGAGGGTCGCTATGAGTCGGATACCGACTCGATGGCACCTAACAACAACAACAACAAGTGCTTTCATATGTCAATACTCATTTGTTTCTTCAGTAAACATTTTCTGAGCACCTACTATGTGCTCACACGCTGGAAATCCAACAGGGAGTAACATAAAGTTGTTTGTCAAGGAGCTTACGGTGCAGTGGAAGAGAAAGTCGAAGGCAATTCTGTGAAACCATGAAGATTGCTCTGTTCACTTAACTGAACTCTCTTTAGGTCTTAAACATGCACCTAGTCTAGACAGTCCTTGGTGAAATCCTTTCATGTAGAAACAAAGATGACATTACTTTATTCATGCAGATCAAGGAGGAGGAAAAGAGAGATGTCAGTAGACATTCTCAGAATTTTTTTTTTTTCTGAGAATGAAAAAGGAACTTCTCCTTGGTTATCTGCTTTTTGCTCAATATTCTATAGAATAGTCTCAAGCACTGTAAGAATTTTTAAATGTTGTATTTTCACTCTGGTGATCAAAACAGCTAAAATGATAGAAGCATATTTTGAATAATATGAGTAACATTCATGACTGAATACTGCCATGTGACTTTGGGTCTCATGTCCGCAATTACAAGGCAGTCTGTCCAAGCAATCAGAGACAAACTTTAAAGGTGTTGGTGAGCAGAACTGGTTGCTGTTAGGTCAGCAGGGCTAAATATGACCACAGTTGTCCGAGTTTGCTTCTCATGTACAACTCCATTACCAATTGGAAAGATAAAACTTTTCTGTGGCAGCTTTCATCATCTGCATGATGAAAATGTTCAAGGGAGGCTAAGTAATATAAGCTGCCATAGGCTAACGAGAAAACAGAAGAGATGGATTTAAAAATTGAATTATGCATTAATGATAAACAATGCATAAAAGATGCCATAGCATATTCTAAAAACAAAATCTTGGCAGTGGTTTGCAAACAGAAAAGATGTGGTAAAATCCTTTCATCCCAGGGCACATTTGATGATACACTTTTTCTTCAGTGTTATATTTGGGGATACACTAGACAAACTGGCTTAATAAAATGATGAATCAGTAGACACAAATAAGCTTCTTATTCAAAAGATAAAATGGCAGCTACGATAATACCAACGAGGCACGTGAAAGACCAGGAGAGACAAAATCAAAAGAATGAAGTAAACACAAGTGAAATAAAAAGTGCAAATGTATCTTTCCACAAATCTCACATTAGGAATCAATTAGAATGCTATTAATATTCTGTTTGTATATCTTTTAGTTTATCATTTATAAAAACCATAAGCATGAGAAGTTTTTACATATTTTATATTTGTACACATTGACATTCTTTAAAATAAAAGTGGCCAGCGTGGTGGAGCATGCCTGTAATCCCAGCAGCTTCGGAGGCAGAGGCGGGAGGATCGCAAGTTCAAGACCAGAGGCAATCTGTGTAATTTAGCGAGACCCTGTCTCAAAAAAGTAAAAAAAAAAAAAAAAAAAAAAAAAAAAAAAAAAAAAAAAAAAAAAAGAAAAAAAAGTGGTTAAACATGCTAGATCTGTAATATTTCTTCTCCTTTTAGAGTGGAAAACAAAAAATTTGATTTCTATGAATTTCCATAAGTCTATTAGTGTTTGGAATTAACATAATTAGTTTAAGAAGTGTTGTTAAAGGTATATCTGACTGTGATTAGGCAATGTTTCAATATTACTTTAATATATCTATACAAATTTATTTTATTAGTGTATAGAGTTAACAAGAATCTGTGAAGAATTCTATCCAATCTAGTGATTTATAATGAAGATTCTAAGTTCTTCCTCCATCTTTGTGTCCCCCAAGTACCTAGCACTGTACCATGTACACAAGGAGCGCTTAGTAAAATACAAACCAAACACATGGTCAGTTATTGCCAAAATAACAGATTTGGCTCCTCACAATCTACTCTGTGTTTGAAATAAAGAATCTTGCTCCTATTTTTTTCTGTAGCAGAGAAACAAAAGAGAATTTGAAAACTGATACCAGATTGTTTACTAAACCAGAATCTACAGAGGGAAGTGCAAAAGACAAGTAAAAAGGCAATCTTTTAGTAAGACCACAACTGTTAAAACAGAATGCTAAATGGTGTAGTGACAACTTCAGGAAAAAGTGCTGTCTCTCACATTCACAAATATCGAAGCCTTCATAACCACTTCCTCCAGGGCATAGACATCCTCAGAACATCTACTGCAGCAGATCACTTGAGGACAATGAACAAGGCCTGAAGACTGGAATTCCCACAGAAAATATTCTCATTGAAACTAACAAACATTTTGGTGAGGTTAAAGAAGGGCACATGTTCAGAAACAATCAGAAACAGCAATGCTCTAAACCACAAAACTCCCTGGATTGCAGACTCGGCACACTCGGGTTTCTGCAGATAGAGTTCAGTAACACATTTGCAAATACATGTATTTTTAAAATTGCCTGAGGGTAGTTTTAGAAAAGTACCCTTAATTTCCCCAGCGATATAGTGTCAAGAAAGGAAAATTAGCATTTATCACTCATGCTCATTATCACAGTCACATGGCACTGTCTGATGTGTTAGATACAGCAGAGCAGTAGAAAGGTTAACTTTCCTCTCTACCTCCCATTATATGGTTAAATTTGGAACTTTAAGTTTCTATGGTTATGTTATTCTTAGAGACACACAGAAATAACATGAATTATCCACATGTCTAGGAGCAAAATTTGTCATAAATGGATAAAAATCACCTCCAGGCTAAGAACTAAGAATTACATAGCTCTCTCTGCTTGTTTCCTCATCTTAAAATAAGCCTGATAGAGTGCAACAAAATTCTTAGCCTGGAGTTTCTCATATTTTAAGCTCTCAAAAAAATTTAAACTACTGAGTATATTATTAGATTGGCCCCATAATTCTTTTTTCAACACACAATATGATATATTGAAAATAGAGACAAGCTAGATTTCTGGTGACCCACTCCTTTTTCTGCTTCTGGTATCAGGAAGCCATTCTAATCATGCTGTTTGTTCATTCCACAAATATTTATTGAATACTTCTGTGATGTACAGTAGATAAGATAGGGCCACTACATGAAATTGAAACAGTGCTATGAGTATCAAAAGGATAATCCTATGAAGGGTTTACTTTCCTCATAACTCAATAAATGAGGGGAAATATAATTCCCAATAATATATAGTAGTTTCCTCTTGCCCGTGGTTTTAATTTCTTTTGTGTTACCTGTGGTTAACCAGTCTGAAAACATTAAATGGAAGATCCAGAGATAAAAAATTTGTGAATTTTAAATAACTTTTATTGCATTACATTGTTACAAACACTCTATTTTATTATATTACTGTTGTTAATTTCTTGCTGTGCCTAAGTTATAAATTAAACTTTATCACAGGTATGCATGCATAAGAAAAAGCAGTATATATAAGACTCAGTTCTGTGCATGGTTTTTGGCATCCATTCAGGGTCTGAGAATTTAGCACCCATGGATAAGGAAGGATAACTGTAATGTAAAACTACTTTGGATACTATAATCTAGTTATTATGCACAAAAATCATCCAGTTATAATACATCTTTCCTAAGGTATTCTAACAGCCTGAATTGTAAGCCCATCATTATTCTGAAGAATTAATATCTAGGATATACAAGAATGTATAACTAGAGCTTTATACTTTTATAAATTTCAATGTTTTGTTATACATTTGATAGCAAGTGTTTTAATTGAAAATATATTCAGGGATTGAAATTATAGTTCCCTGTATTTTGTTTTAAAATAAGCACATCAAATAAATGCCACAAAATGGTTATTATAAAGCACTTAGAATAGTCAAGCAAGTTAAATGACACATAAATGGGGAGGTAGGGATAAGGCAGTATTTTCTAAACAGTGATATAAAATATAACAGCAAAGGGAAATATAATATGAAGTACCAATTTCAAGAAAACAGTATGACAAAAATTAGTAGTTTCTTACATTTAGGCAGTTATAATTTAGAAGATTTTTTTTTGAAGTGTCTACCCACAACAGAAACAAAGACATAAAATACTTTGGGAAAGCTTAAACATAAAAATTCATTACTTATATAAAGACAAGAAGAAAATTTTAATGTAAGAAATGAAACAGTTGAGTAGCTATAAAATTTTAAAAAATGGAAAACTGTAAATATTTTACTTGTATCCAAACTACTAACTTTTAAGTAAAATATAATCCCAATCAAAAGTGTAATTTTTAAAGAATATTATTCAAAATTTCATCTTGATACTGAAAATAATGCTCTATCCTTGATAAATTCATCTACCCTATCAAAATAATTATTGTTATTATTTTCTTGGATCTAAAATGACACATTAGCACATACAAAGATATATAAACTACTGTATTGGATTTTGTGTCTTTCTGTCATTATGTCTAATGGAAATGTAGCTACTTGTCTTTTGGGATAAAGTTTTGGGTGCTATCATTAAGTCTCAAATATACAGTGTATGAAATTAATTAATTTAACAAATGTTCATCAAACATCCACTCTATGCAATGTAAGATGTGAGGTCCTATGAAGATCAAAAAGTTGAGCAAGACGGGGAACTTGACTTCATTTCACTGATGCTCAACTCCAAATACAAGTATGTAACAATAGATATGTTAGAAAATATAACGTTTCGAAAAAAATTTTTTTTTTTTTTGCGGTACTGGGGGTTGAACTCAAGGCCTCACAGTTGCATGCTTTGCAAGTGCTGTATCACTGAGCTGCACCCCCAGCCCATTTTTTTACTTTTTGAGACAGGGTCTTGCTAAATTATGCAGACTGCCTCTGGGCTTGAACTTGCGATCCTCCTGCCTTTGCCTCCCAAGTTGCTGGGATTACAGGTGTGTGCCACCAAGCCTGGCTGTTTTGAAACATTTTAAGTGTGCATGGTACTATCATGCTATTTCTATCATAAATTATAAGTCAGACAGGATACCCTGATGAATGCACAAGGAAGTTTTATGTAAATGTACCTTTGTCTCTGAGGAAATGATTCTTGTTTACAAGAAATGTGTATGAAACAAGATAATTATCATTTTAGCAATGGTGATGACAAGTTAATTCTTCTGAAGGTAGTTTCTACTACTACTGAAATCTACTAAAAAACAAAAGAAAAAAATACATGATTAACCTAGAGGGACTACTTGTTTTGTTATAAAATGTCTCTGGTTCACTAATGACTGGGCAATTTGTTTAATCTATACAAATACCAGATTTCACTAGAAACCATTTTGTGCTATCATAAAATGATAATTCCTTATTCTCTATAATTTTAGAAATGGATTTATTATTCTTTTGGTTTTGGAGAGAGTAATGAGGCTGGATTAAATACTGATATTTTGCCTTGGTCCACAGAGTTCATGTCTGATAAACTACTGAAGAATGACATTTTACTGAACTTTCTTCTTGATCAATGCAAAAGAATAAAGCAAACAATCCACAGTGAAACAGATACGTCTGACACATGGCTATGCCTTGAAAATCCTTACCGAACCACTCATTAGCAAGAAAACGACGTTTTAGAGAAATATCCAGTGGATGAACATATTTGTAATTTGGGGAATCTTTCAAAGTTATATCAGGAAACTACACTTTGAGGGAAACAATTTAACAAAATACCTGAGTATGATGCTCTAAAAATAATCTAACTTAACTTTGGCTATTAGAGTCCTTGTTTTAAGCCTTAAAAAATTTTTAGGTGATGGTCCAATTGTAGAAATGTGAAAATTAGACATATATATGTCAAAAGCCTACATATGTCTATAAATTAGCCCATTCATTGAAATAAAATCTGAGTAGCAATTATTCCTTTTGTAGAAGCCATAAATTGGTGACAGGTTCTAAGGATCTGTGTTTCTTACTGTTTTAAGGAGACAAAATCCCAAACCTCTCACTAGACCTACAAGAAAGCTAGCTGCTTATGAAGATGTTTTAATACACTTTTGGATAGCTTTGAAATGTTGTCTCAGTGATATTTCCATGACATTTTGGCCCTCAATAATTTCTGCTGACTCTTTGAGGAGCCCTCTAAGCATGGAGCAGTCAAGGCTGGTTTCATCATATATGTGTAAAGGTTTTAGAGAACAGCTCCCAATTATATGCACAGAATCATATGATTACATTTATATGTTCATTATAGAACAATTCCTAATTATGTGCACAGAATCACATAGTTACATTTATATGTTCAATCAATCTCAAGGCTGGTGGTTTTGAGAATTAGAGTAAGCTCAGGGGCAAATTACTTTAAACTGAGTCCTTGCGACACAATCAGGAAGTGAAAGGCTACTAATATATTAATTTCAATTTATTATATGCTTGCTGTGTTTACATAGTACCAAATGCTTCATATTCATTATCTCATTTGATCTTTATTTTTTTCTGTATGTGGGGGTTGAACTTAGGGCCTTGCACATACTTTGCAAGTGCTCTACTACTGAGCTGCACAGCCAGGCCATATTTTATTTTTTATTTTGAGACAGGATCACACTAAATTGTATAATTTAGCAGCCTCTGGCGGCAAACTTCCCATCCTCCTGCTTCTGTCCCTGGAGTCACTGGGATTACAGGTATGCACCACCCCATTTAACTGACCTCATTTAATCTTCAAAATTATACTGGAAGTTAGAAATTCCTATCCTCATTTTTAGAGTAACTACTTGGAGGGTTGTTAAATGCCTCATTCAAAGTCACCTTTAAACAGTGAGCCAACTGCAGAGGCAGAATTCAAACATAGGTCTGTCTGACTCCAAATTGGAAATCTTAAGATAAATATCTTACTACTTTCTAAGAGCCATGACTGCTACTCTCCCAGGGAGAGAAAGTCTTTTATCAGGGCTTTTCAATGACCATTGATGTATTATATGCATAAATTATTTTAATTGAGTATTCTAAAAGCTCAATAATCATCTTTAGGCAAATGGTCCAGAGGGAAATAACAGTCCCAATCCAGATTTTCTATTAAATTTAGGGAAAAAAAAAAAAAAGATAAAAAACACTGCCATGCTGATCTGCATATCTGATTAGTAAACAAATTAGAAGACTAAGAGACAGAATTGGGCCGGTCCTAACAAGAAAATGCATAACAATCAACAAGAGTAAGTTCATGTTCAGACCAAGGAGTGAGATGTTAATTGAGATTAATACTTACTTCCAGCATGTGTTTTTGTTGTTGTTGTTTTGTTTTGTTTTTAGCAGCATTGGGTACTGAACTCAGAGCCTCACAATGCAAGGCAAGCCCTTCATCACTGAGTCATATCTCCATGCCCTTTTTCATTTTTAGACATGGTCTCTCTACAGGGCATAGGCTGCCTCTGGCCTTGAACCTGACTCAGTCTCCCAAGTAGCTAGTATTACAGGTATGTGCCACAGTGCCCATGAGCTCAATATTAAAAAAAGAAAAAATCATTTGCAATAAAGCTGGATGAGAAATAAGTTGGAAATTTTGAACACTGGAGTTTGTTTTATGTAAGCCAGGTTTTGGAAACTTTGACTTTTTAATTCCATAAAATTCTGTATCGTGAATATTTCAAAGTAGGTAAATATTATTTTTAAAATAAAAAAGGAGTTAAATTACACCATAACAAAACTGCAGAGCTCTCAAAATAGGATGATAGAAGGATACAGAAGGTCCAGTCTGCATTTGCTTGCAGTCTGGTTATTCTGGAGACACATATCCATTTGGCTTTTGTGGTTCAGAATTTCTTTTTCTTCCAAGTTACTAATTTACTGTTGTTGTTGTTGGGTACCATTAAGTTGGATATGACTCTTAGTGACCCTATGTACAACAGAAGGAAACACTACCCAACATTGTGCTGTGCACACAATCTTTTTATGTTTGAGCCCAATGTCGCAGCCACTATGTTCCCTCTCATTTTGAGTTATGCTACATCAGCAAAAGGAAGTCCCAGGGGCTTTACCCCATTCCTGTCGTTAAGGTCAACTTTAGTTCAAGGACGCAACTCTTTCCCAATCTTTTCTTGAATGCCTTCCAGCCTAGGAGGTTCATTTTCTGGCATTATATTTGACAGTGCTTCTCTGTTATTCATTGGGTTTTCAATGGCTAATTATTTGGGGAGTGAGCTGCCGGGTCCTCCTCCCTAGTATATCTTAGTTTGGAAGCTGAGCTGAAACCTGTCCATCATGGGTGGCCCTGATGGTACCTGAGATACTGGTGGCATAGTTTTCAGCACCACAGCAACATGCAAGCCCCCACAACATGATAAGCTGACAGGCATGTAGGGAGCTTATTTATTAAGAACATAAAATACAGAATGACTTGATTGACCCAGAATGAAAAAATGTATCACAGATCACTTTCATGTGGCAAGGGAATTTTTAGAGAAAGCACTCAAAGAGGAATCAGCCTGGTGCCCCAAATAATTATCATTAATGCCTGGTGAGTGCAGGACTAACAAGGAATAGATTTACTGGCTGGACCTAATAGTCACCTAAGAGGAGAAATTCTCAACTTTTAACTCAGGTTTATGACATTTAGATCTTATCTCAGGATATTATATGAACACCAAAACTAAAAATTTTATGGAACTTGTATGCATTATATTCACCTATATAACATTATTAAAAAGGTTTTCTAGTGAACATATGTATATTTGGATACAATACTAAAAGTTCTCATTTCAGCTCTTGTTTTCATGTCACAGCAGACAAGCATCTTGCTATGATGACTGTCTTCCACTGAGGACCAGGAAATTACAGTCTAATGGGGACATTTCCCATTTAACAGAGGTGGTAGAAAATTTGGATGCTGATTTCTCTAACTGGGGAAATAAACCTCTTCCAAGATTAACAAAAGAGGAGTGGGGACAACAACATGGTACCATTTACATCTGCAGGACAGATGCAATTAGAGGGAGCAGTGATTTTAACACAGCAGTTGAAAGTAAAAGCCATAGTCTACTGCACAGAAAACCACAGCCATTCTGAAGGAAAAGACATACAAGTAGAGCCTCAAGGAAAAGGAAGCTATATATGACTACAAACTAAACAAATAGCTTACTATCCTCTGGTTTAGGAGGAATCACAAACAAAACAAGAAAAACACAAAGTAAAGAGATACTTACTCCAATTTCCCAAGAACTACCCCTTATTTCCTCATTATATTATGGAAAAAATAAGAAGGGTTATTTCTTTTAGGTGGCTGTGCTGCAGATGAGGAAGAATGCATAGAAAGCTATGTTCGTATTGGATCCTTGGTCAAGGCATGAATATGTGGTCCAAAGTTACCTGCAACACCCAGATTGCCCAGTGGCTCTATTCCATGCATAAATCTGTGCTATAGTTTGGGTGCTGAATGTTTCCCAAAGGTCCCTGTGTTAAAGGCTTGGTCTTCAAGATGGGAATATTGGGAGGTACTGTAGACCTTTAAAAAGAAGCATTTTGTGGAAAGTCCTTAGGTTACTGGTCTTGTGACCCTGAAGAGGATTGTGGGATCCTCTCTCTTTTGCTTCCCGACCATATCTCCCCACCATTGCCATCCAGCACCTCCAATGGGTCTACCCAATCATGGACCAGAACCTCTAAAACCATGAGCCTAATAAATCTCTTCTCTTGATAAGTTAATTATCTTAGGTATTTTGTTATAGTGACAGCCTGACTAATGCAATCTATTATTAAAACTATCACTGAAATACAAGATTTAAAAACCCCAGCTGGTGCTCCACCCTGTATTTGTGGGAATATTCCTTACAAGGCAATTTTTAACTACATGAAACAGAATGTTCTCTCAGAAATACAAATTTCCCCTTTGTTTTGTTATGACACCCAAAGTGCTTAACTACTAAAAGCTTTTCAGAAAGCATAGTGTGACACACAGTCTGGGTGAGAGCAGTGGCATTATCTCGTTGATTTAAGTTCCTGTTTCCATTTACTTGTCAGGGCTGCATTTGCTTTCCACAGTCACAATATGTAAAGACTTTTAAAAAGTGTAAAAACATGGAGACATATTTCAAAGCCTATCAAGTAATTTCTTAGTAAGAGATTACCATGTGAGATCTATGTTAGAAGACTGTGCTTAACCAAAGATGCTGGGTGCCACTAAAAAGTAAAAATCTTCAGCAACTTTTTAAGACCCTAAAAAGCAGAAAGGAAACAAAAACAAAACTGGAAGCAACCAATTGGAACTTGAAGCTTCCCCCTCTGTTACGGTCTGCTAAGGTTCCGATAAGTCATTAAAGAATGATGATAAAGTTAGATGCCCTCTTCAAGTAGGGTAAATCATCCAACCTTTCCAATGGTGGATACTTAAAAATATGTTAATTATTTTAATAATAATATGAACTACAAAGACAAAGTTGAAAGCTTCTTGAGCTTCTCTCTCTCTCTCTCTTCCCTTTCCTTTCCTTTTTCTCTATTTTTGTAACTATAGTACACTGTGAGGAAGAGACATTGACCAGATGAGTGTGTGTGTGTGTGTGTGTGCGTGTGTGTGCACGCGTGTGTGTGTGCGGGTGCACACTCATGTTGTGGCTGGAGGTAGTAAAAGTGAGAGAAAATTGAGTTCTTTTTATCTTGTGATTAGTAAAAGAGGAGGAATTGTTTTAACTTCAATGTTAACCACGTGAAACTGTGATTACCATGTAAGTAACATTGGTGGTGTCATACTTAAAATTTTGTGTAGTTTTAGACTTTAGAAACTTTAAAGATAATTATATCAGAAGAAAATTTGGTAATTTATTTTCCAAATAACATATATTTGCATATATTACCATATCCAAAGTGCTATTTTCAGAGATTTGAGCATACAGGAGCAGAAACAAAGGATCAAATGAGGTGGGTAAAATCCTTCTCATATTTGCAAGGATTTTATAATAATCTAATTGGAAAATAAGGAATAAGAACTTGGAAAATCAAATTAAAGTATGAAACTCAAATACTCAAAAGGGTACAAAGAACCATTTGACATATTATATGATAAATCACCAAACTGATGTCTAGGCCAGAGGTTATTACATCTGGCTGTGCTGTAAGACTTATATGGAGGGGTTTAAAGAAAACAACGCTTGGGCTTTACTCCAGACCTCCTGAATTAAATTTCTGGGTAGGGTATGGGATAACAGGGGTGTAAATTCCATGAAGGGAAATGAGTTGGGGTAGGTGAGGCCTAGCATTTTGTATTTTATAAAGCTTCCAGGTGATCTTGATGAAAACAGTTTGGCGCAAGTAAATGGATCAGTATTTAAGAACCACTGCTGTGGGACAGGAAGGCACCATTGGGCAAGTACATTTCTACCAATAAAGGTGACATATATACCAAATGGGCTTTGGCTTATGTGAAATTTTCAGCAGAAACTCCCCTTTTCCTATCCCCACTGAGATTGAGAAATACTAGTCTAGATCACGAGATGGATAGTCCACAGTGGAGTTGAAAGGTTTCAGGGAAGAAGAACTTGCCCTGGGCTTCAAAAGAAAGATTCTTGCCCAACTGGGAAGAAGAAAAAAAGTTTGCCAGGGGACAGGAACAGTATGTACTCAGGAAAGTAAAAGTACGCTAGAAGCACGATGCACTGAAGAGTCGTTATGAAGACAGGGTTGATACAAGGGAATGCTGGACTATAGAGAGAATTAGATTCCCTTTTGGGGTTCCACTGTGTTTTTATTATAGAAAAATGTGAATAGCAAGTTAAGGACTTTACAAATCTCAACTCAATAAACTGTTATTTTGGTTTACACAAGCTACACTCAAAAAGGTCTTAGGTCTTATTGTTTTCATCAGAATGTGCATATCTATGATGCATTTTTGACTGTAAACTTTCTTTTTCATTAAGGAGGGTTCTACATTGTTTAGTTACTCTTACTCAACTCTTAGTAGAGAGAAGTAGAGAGAAGACTGCAACGAGCTGGTGTTGATGACATACAGCTTTTGTGCATAAGAGGCCTTTGTAAGGAACACCAGAGAAATGGAGCGAATTCCCAAGACCAATAATTGGTATTACCAATATTTAATTTGTTAGAATTAGTGCATCTTGAGCCAAAGCCCAATATTATAGTTACCTGAGTGAGTGATTCCTGGTAAGATCAGGTTGCCGTTCTTGTAGAATTTCAAAGATGTTGGGTTGGCGCAAAAATGCAACAATCTTGTCATTATAAGCTGAAAAAAATCAGAAGAGATAATAGTTTTTTAAAAATCTATAATTACTTTTACGCATAGGTGAAGTGTGAACAAAAATCTGGTGAATGTTTAAATAAAAAAATTATTACAGTAAAAGACACATTGCCATTAATCCCCTTCAAAATGCTCCCCCTGGCCTTGAACACACTTATCCCATCATTCTTGCCACTCTCCGAAGCAGTTCTGGAAGTCCTCATTTGTAAGTGTCTTTAGTTTCATCCTCCATCATGACAATGCTCCATGTCACACATCGCTTCTGGTATGGCAATTTCTGTCAAATAAAAACATTACAGTGTGTCCTCATCCACTTTATTCACCAGATCTGGCACCGTGCGACTTCTGGCTCTTCCCCAAAGTCAAAATGACCAAGAAAGGCAAACATTTTTGAGTTGATTCAGGACAATGAGGCAGCCACAACAGCACAATTAGAGACACTCATTTGAAAAAGGAGGACTTCCAGAGCTGCTTCAGAAAGTGGCAAGAATGATGGGATAAAGTGTGTTGGAAGCCAGGGGGAGTGTTCTGAGGAGGATTAATGGCAATGTCTTTTACTATAATAAATTTTTAAAATTTAAACATTTATTATGGTTTTTGATCATACCTAGATAATTCAACCATTTGAAAATCTGGTTAATATTGCTTGTACTCCCACTCACAGTTTGGACTTACATTATCACCATAGAGGCTTACATTCCAATCTGGGTTTAACCTGTTACATGATTCTTGGTCTTATATCTGATACATACAGCTGGCATAAGTATTCTTATTTAATTCACTTGATGGATCATATTTATTATCAAATGACAAGATTAGTTCACTAACAAGATTATAGATTTTGATCATCTTAAGTTTACCAAAATCAACCTCACAGAAATAGCAGCAGTCAGAAATGGAAGCCCATTTTCTGGTTAAATCTTAGCCAGCCAGAGAGGTAAAGAGGCAGAACTGGAGTTCTCAAAATGCAATAGTTGCCTGTAACAACTACAACTAAAATGAGCAGAACTCTATGGGGAAACAGATGTCATTAAGCCACAAATAGTTCCTTACTAAACCAACTACATGAACAACTACAACATAATCATCATCAACTATGCACAAAATTTGTTTTTTTTTTTTAAAGTCTGTATCCTACTCAAGGATGGCTAAAGAAATTTTAAACAGTTAATTAAAATTTACTAAGGGCTGTGTTAATACCCTGGTGGTCAAGAAAGAAAATTTGTTTACTTAAGATGATTCAGGGCCAGGCACTGTGGCACACACCTATAATTCCAGTGACTCGGGAGGCTGAGGCAGGAAGACTGCAAGCTCAAGGCCAGAGGTGGCCTGAATAACATAGCAAGACTTTGAATTAAAATAAAAAATAAAAAAGGGGATTGGGGTATAAGTCAGTGGTAGCGCACTTGCTTAGCATGCATGAGGGCCTGGGTTCTACTCTCAATACTGAAAAAGAAATGGTTCAGCTCAGTTATGTTATTAATAATCAGAAATAGGTTTGAACATATTTCAATTCACAGAACTGAGTGTCTGAATTCTCAAGTATCAGAGATCCTGGTATTTCTGTAGACATTTGCCATGTGAAAGTTTATGCTGCATTATGCTGCCTATAGATACATATTTTAATTGTTAATAAAATTTTTAAATACTATCTGCTAAACTGTTGTCAACTCAAAGTGTCTCTAAATGCACATTTTATTACGCCATCAATGAACTAAAGACACTTATATAATTGAATTAGATTTTATATTCTATTGAAGATCAAAGACTAGATAATGGTTTTAGCAACAAGGTTAGAGTGCCCTAAGATTCTAAATGCAGGATTTAGTATATCAGTAATGACACAATAAAATGTGGTCCCTAGATTCCTCCTTATCAGTGGGTGTCAAACTTCAAGTCATAGGCATCACACCGTGTTTCATGAAAATTGTACTTTTTAAGTAAAAATTTTAAAGAAAAAACAGACAAATGGGGAGCTTCTCTAATTAAGATGGAAAAGGGAGCTTACATGGCCTCTCATCAGTCTACCCCGCCCACCTGAGGAGTCTTCGCATTTGAAAAACATGGATCTACTTCAACCTCATCATTTTAATAACAAGTGAAATTGATTTTTTAAGCATATAAGCCCATATTCACTTATTTTAAGTTTACTACTTTAGATCTTGTTGCCTCCTATTCCCTACAAAACCTCTTAAGAAGATGCTGTCTTTGCTTGATTATTATGTAAGGCTACTACAGATTCCCACACCATTTAAATTCTGTCTCAAGACTTCAATATATCCTAAGTATATGCTTGTCCAAATACTTAATTTATCATGATTGCATAACATATTACCTTAATAAATTATTTGCCCTAATTTCAACAATCTAATACTTCTACCTAGAAAAGGTAGAGTGGTATTTAAATAATCTCATTCTATAGGAATGTAGAAGACAGAAACTCTTTGAGACTCCAGTCTCTAGGATTTTCTTATAAATTTTTGAAGACTAGTACAGTAGATTTTGACTGCAAGGTCAAAAGTAACAGGCTGGCAACAGGAAAAGTGTCAGCAGAGTGTGTATGGTATAGAGTGACATGCAAGCACAGATAAAGATTTCTGGTAAGGGGTGACGTACCCACTGGAACCATGTCCTGGTACTGTGGCCTACTGACTGTATTGAATGTACTGGATGGCCTGGGAAGGACTGGTGGTCCTGCATGCCGAGAATCTTCTCCTACCTGCAAACACAAGTATCAGTTATGTTCTCCACCGAGAGCTAGAGGACTTGATATCAACATCCCAAACCAAGTTGTTTGAAATACTTAGCAATACGCATGGCCAAGTGTCAACCCATCAGAACAGATGCCAGCCAGCTGTGGAACTGACGCAGGACTGGGTCCTCGAAAGCCCTGTTCTAGTGGCTGTGCAACTTAGCAAGGGGAGAGGGGTCGAGGCATCCACATCCTGGAGCAGTGACTATTTACAAGTGGCATAGAAGTAGCTCCATATGCTTGTAATTGCTGGGATTACGGCAGCTAAATAGCAGACTTGATGATCAGAAATAATTTCTGCATTATCACAACACCAACCTGCTGCAATCCAACCACAGGGAAGAGCTGGGTGGTACAACATGTGTTGGGGCAGTGCCAGGATTTTCCTTCACTTAGCCAAGGCAGGCCAGGGAATTCCCTGCCTCAGCAGAGGAGCTGAGAGCAGCAATCTCCCTGTGGCCCTGAGTTAGTACATTATCTCCCTAGAAGCAATTTTACATGTCTATTAGAGCACCAGGAGCAACAGCTCTTTCTGGTTTGAGCCTCCCACACCACGGAAGTAAGGTGTGGAGGAGCTAAATAGGGTTTTCCTAACCTAAATTATTTATTGTACCTACTACAGATTTAGAAATTCATGCACACAAGTATATAACCAAAAATAGGCATTCGTATTCTTACTAAAAAACTACAAAATTGCTATAGCGTCTGTTCCAGCATTTCCCCACATATCACAGGAGTCTTTTAGGCTAAGAGTAGAATTGCAGTATAAGAGAATAAGAGAACAAGAGGCAAAATAACATACTGAATTTATAAATTGGTACTTTAAAAATGGAATTTCTATTTCTACCTACTGAAACCTTCATAACCATTTTGTCATATTGCATCAGTTAGATGTTCACTGAGGATTTTTCTAAAGGTCCTCACACTAGACATTGCCTCTCCACCCTCCACTGTTTGCTTATCCTTCAAGAATGTTCTCACTCATTCTTCAAAGTAGTTCAAACAGTCCCTCCTAGATGAAGCCTTCCCTTCCCTGAAAGCTGAAGTTCATTGCAAACTTCTCTGAGCTGCCACCATTTGGTGTGTGTTTCTAAAGCAGTTACTATTAGTAGTAGTTAGTACTATTTGTCAATTATGCCTCAATCCAGCTAGGAAGAAAGAAAAACTGAAAAAAATCCACAATTATCTTAGAAAATTTACTAAAGCACAGCTTTCTTTCCTACTTACTAAAAAATTTATAAAGGATTTTTCACTCATATTTTTATGCATTTGAGTTATGATTTTATATTTTCTCTCCTTACTAAGACCACTGGAAAAGGCTGGGTATGTGGCTGTGGTAGGGTACTTGCCTAACATGCCCAAGAACCTGGGTTCAATACCTAGCACCATAGGAATAAAAGAGAATTCAGGAAACAAATGTTAATTTGTTTGCATTTAGCTTGATGCCAACCATCATGCTTCTACATTGGTGCAGGCATTTGGTATTAATTTGTTGGGTGGAAGAGATACCAATATTTCTACTGATTAGAAACTGTGCTAAATGAGTATAGCTTGGTGGCTGAAAAGACTCATTGTATAAGTAGAAGTCTTCTCACCTTAATTCTCTTAAGTTATTAGCTTTGAGGAATAGAGCCAGCCACGCTGTTGAAATTCAACCATTCACTATACATTGTTTGTCAGAGCACTTATCATTTCAGTATACCAATCTATATCATTTCCCTCCTGCCAGTATATTGCTGTTTCCTCACTTCCTACAATAGCCAAAGGTCTTCTCCAAGACCTCACTTCTTGAAGCTAAACCATAAGGCAGCAGGCAATTCCTCTGGGAAGTATGGGTAGCACTTAAAAATGCCCACACATTCCCAATAGCTGCATGATAAAGAATATTCTCCCAGAGGCTTAACAATGCTGTGGCTAAGGGCTGAGTCTTTATAGGGTTATCTCTGTTCCACTGTTCAGTTTCTACCAAGGGGAAGAGAAATCTTCATTATATTTTTAATATACCCTTCAGGGCCCCATTCTCACAATAGGCTACTACCCAACCATGAAAATAACTCAAGTTCTGAGGTAGAGGGATTGAAAGAAAATGTAAATACTGCTATTAACCTCATGTATGTTTTCCCAGGAAAACAGTCCTAACTAGCTCAAACAGTCAGCTTTATCTTGTGAAGTTAGGATAAAGTAAATGGCTAAAGTGTACTGGCTATGTGACCCAGTCAGAGTCCTAATTACGTTACATATTGCACACAAGAGTAAGAGGCGTGTTCTGCTTTTAAGATGAACGCTGTTGATGTCTTCCAGTTCACTACTAATGGTTTATAGGACAGCAAGGTAGAGATTTATTGGCTACTCATAAAACATAAATATTTTTGTGCATACCTCATCCTGCAATAGATTTATATATCATTTTTATATGAGCTTCTTGTGTATGTTCTGCTACAAACAGCAAACTCATGATGCATTAGAGCAAGTATGTAAGTCATGAGGGGAAATTCCAAGATTGGAATTTTGATAAATCGAGTCCAGTTATTTATTGCATTCACCATTTTTTCTCATAAGAAAGCCTACAAAAATATTTAACTTACAATATAATATTGAAAATATGACATGCTCTTAGATAAGGCATGCCACAAAAGAATCTTAATTCTATTTGTCTAAGGGAGTTTTTAGAAATAATATACATAAAGCCATGATACACACTCAGAGCATAAGCCCATACTAAGAAGAAAAAAAACTCAACCTAAAACATTCCTTTTATTTGTTTCAGTTGCTTAAGGGAAAAAAAGATGAAACAAGAAGGGATTTTTGTGTTTTGGGTTAGGATATTGGAGGGCCCTCATGTGGTTACCACAGGCCACTGCAAACTGGCAAAGGGCATAGTGGAGCTTTTAGTAATTCTTAGTTCGGCCCATTTTCTCTGGACACTCAGTACATAAATCAACTATCTTGGATACACTCTAACTTTAGAGAATCCCAGTGAGGATTCCACAGCCCCATAGTCTTGGATGAATATTTTAATGAAATTCAAGAAAACCTCACTTAAGAAATTTTTCTCCATATTTAACCAAGTCAGCCCATTGAAGGTGACATTCATTTCTTCTTATGGGTGTGCAAAAGGACTTAGCATCTTCTTGTGAACCTTTTAGTACATTATCAATTCCCTCTCATCTTCCCTTAGTTAAGTAAAAGGCTTCATTCTTCAATTTTTCCTCAATGCCTGACCTTTTTAAATTTATAATTTAGGTTGTATATATTTCCAAAGAAGCTCTGTCAACATTCCAAAGGTTTTCAACCTCAAAATGATACTCTTTAAATCAAGCTAGAGAAACAAAACAAAACAAAACAAAACAAACATTACAAAAATCCAACAGCCTAATTCCATAAGTGATCACATCCTAGTAGCCTCTATCAACCAAAAGGTCAGTCCTAAAATACATGACTCACCTCACCCGCGCTGTGGCTACGTTGCCTCGTTAAGTGCTGCCGATGAACCAGTGCGCTGGTGGGTCTACTGCTTTGAAGTGGCAGCCGAGGATCAATAAAAGTGGTGGTTCTGGAGTTGTGGTCCACAAAAAATGCCTAGGATACAATCCACTGAATCAATAGTCAATACACATCACACACGTCTCAGCACACCTAGAATATCACACATTCAGGAAACGTCCCACCTCTGAGTAATTATCTTAGCTCCATTTTCTTGTAATTTCCAGTCCTTGGGGAAATTTCTTCATATCCCTTAGGACGGAGTAGAATAGAGAAAGTCACACTTAGACTGGATCCAGAATGAAGGGAGCCGGAAAGAACATTATGCCTGGTTTTAGAAAATACTACAAGAGATAGTCATTGAAGATAGGATCTTAGAAGGATGCCTTGAGAATGGACATTTGGGCTTAACTGATGTTCTTTAGGCTCTTACCATACCTGGATATTACAAAGTTCTTATCATCTGAAACTTCAACATCATTGGCTTTTCTTTCTCTTTTCCTTTTCCTATGCAGTCAGCCACCAATCCCCTCCCATTGTCCCATTGCAAGATCCTCTATTTGTCCCCTCTTAGCTTTAACACCATTCCATTATCTCAGTATCTTCTAAGCTGTTCTGTATCTCTACCACCTTTATTCATCTAACTGACCCCTTACTATAAGAATATTCATTGTAAACACTTTGATCATTACCCTAATCCAAATCCATTGTCTATAAATTCATCCCAACTCTTGGTCAGTTTTCCAAGATTGAAAATCTCTTTTCTGCTCAGTGCCTTTTCAGTTTAGTTATCCATTACACATCCAAACTCTTATCATATACCAACCATAACTTTGGGCAAGGAGCTTATGTTTTTAGAGGTATGTTGTTGTTAGGTGCCATTGAGTCAGTGTCTGACTCATAGGGATCCTACGTACAACAGGCCAAACAGTATTTTTAGTGCTTCTCTGCTATTGGTTTTCAATGGCTGATTATTTTTTGGGAATTGGTTGCTGAGTCCTTCTCCCAAGCCTACAGCACCTGGTGTTCCCAGGCAGTCTCCCATCCAAGTACTAACCAAGCCAGACCCCGCTTGGCTTCCAAGATCTGATGGGATCAGACAACACAGTGGTATGGCTGCAGACTTTAGAGGTATAGATTTCTTATAAAAACATGTCTCCTTCATTCATTATAAACATTTCTTCCCCATAATGTTTTAGGATGGTGGAAACCATGTCTATCCTGTTTACTTCATATTGGTGACATGAAATCATGAATAAGCATAAACCATTTACCTCAGTTTTTCAGTAGGAATTAAATACAATGTAGAAAGGCATCATTGTTTAATTATAAAATTCTACAAAGTGTTATTTATAACTATCATTGGGCAGAATATGTTTTCAAAGTAAGATTCACTCAACGTAATAATGAAAACCCACTATTTCAAGTACAATTTGAAATTACAAGTTTTCTATGATCAGATAAAGTTAATTAAGCCATAAAAGATAAAAGGGACATTTTGGATAGCCAGGAGACTCAACATCTCTATATAAATCAAATATATGGGTACATGACATATGACAAGTGAACTAAACAAAAAAGAATTTGACTTTTCAAACTGATGGAATTCAGTTAACAAAGGACCTAAAAGACTAGGAATGAATACATCTAAGCAAATCCAAGAGATATATGG
>VMDO01003144.1:0-82260 GCA_007922755.1 Pedetes capensis
TTAAATGAAAGGCTGTTTCTGAGGCATATTTTATTCTGTGGTTTCTAGAGGGACTGAGTTTATGATCAAAGTAAAAATGAATGCTTTAAAATTTTCCATGCACACATCTGTGAATACTATAAACTGTATCTAGCCAATTATACCTTTGCACAGACATATATGACCTTGAATGTTATGGGGTTTAGCTCCTATAATTTCCTCAGCCACAATTATCAGTCAGAATTTTGGCAGAAAGCAGGGAAATGAAAGAACCCTAACCATTAAAATAGTTTCCTTCTTGTTTGTTTATTCTCTCACAACATTGGGCATGTTCTATGAGCTGTAGGCTGCCTACTTGGATGAAATCAAAAGCTTTAAATCCATTTTCTTCTGCTTATGAAAATTTATAATCCTTTTTTCCCACAATCTCCAGAAAACAAAATTGTGACTTCTTAGTAATTTGTCATTTTGTTCACAGTAGACAGCTCAGTTGCCCTTAACATTCAGCATGACTTAGAAAGAATCACATTGCTTCATATTTCTAGCTGCTATAAAATACTTTCTGTTGCCACCTCTATCAGATCAACATGTTATTAGACTGCTCTTTGCACCCTGAAAAGAAAGATGGCTTTTAAAAAAACAAAAATTAATCACATAGAAGAGTGTAGAAAGGTGGTCAGTAAAGGTTACCCAGGGTAGAGGGAGAGCCAAGAATGTTTGATAATGTATTAGTCTCATTAGCCACCGGAAACAATACCTGAAGAAAACACTAAAAGGGAGAAATTCATTTTGACTCACGCTTTCAGAGGTCTCAGTCATGGTTACTTGGCTTCATGTTTCTGGACCTGTCTAGAGGTAGCATAACTTGGTGGTGGGAGCACATTGCAGAAGCTATTTACATCATGGCAGCCAGAAAGCAGAGAGAGAGAATGCCGATCCTGCGGGGTCTCTGTTAATTCTCCTTTTATTCTATCCAGGTCCCCTGGCCTGCAAGACAGTGCTGCCCACCATCAGGGTAGGTCTTCCACCCACAGCTAGTCCTCTCTGGAAACACCCTCACAGACACACCCAGATGTGTGCTTTATTAATCTCCTAGATTTTTCTCAATCCATCAAGTTGGTAATCTGTATTAACCATAACAGACAACAAGTACTAAAATACACATACAAAGGAGGAGTAACTTTTACTGTTTTATAGCACAGTAGGGTGACTATAATTAACAACAATTTGTTATATATTTTTAAAAGAACTAGAAGAAAGGGATACTAAGTCTTCCAGCACAGACACACACACAGAAATGTTTAAAGAGATAGAAATACTAATCGCTCCACTTTTACCTTTATACATTGTATACATGTTTTGAATTATCATACTGTACCCCATGAAGATCTACAGCCATACCACCCTGATGTCTAAGAAGCTAAGCAAGGTCATTCCTGGTTAATTCTAGGATGAGAGACCACTTGGGAAGACTAGGTACTACAAGGGAGAAGGACCTGGAGGCCCACTCCTGAAATAATCAGCCATTGAAAAATCTATGAATAGCTGAAAAGCACTGACAGTAATACCAAGCATGGCACAGTGTCAGGAAGAGTTACATGGCTATGATATGGACCCAGCTCAATTACAGCTGATAAGACCAACAACAACCACCTCATAAATATGTGCAAAAATTATGAGTCATTTAAAAGTGAACACAAAAGATAACCCTGATGGTCAGAAAAGAAGAATAGTTGCCCTAGACATCTATGGAAACTTGCACGAAATGGCTTCACTTGGTAAATCCAAAATACATTTACCTGACATTGAAGAGAGAACTTCTTTACTGAGGGAATTTATATATTAACATAGATATAAGAAAATTACTAGTGCTTTAAAGCTACCATAAAATATAGCCTAAAGGAGCAATTCAGCAATAGAATAAGTTGTGAAACAGAGCCTAAGGATTTTCTACTTAAGGTCAGAAGGGAGTAGACAAGAGACAAATGGAAACAGGCTGGTTAATGACTACAAAGTGCAGTTAGACAGGAGGAATAACTTCAAATTGTCTGTGCCACATTAGAACAATTACAAATGACAACAATTAATTAGATATTTCAAAACAGCTAGTAGAAAGGATTTTGAAAGTATCAAACACAGAGAAATGGTATGTATTTAGGGTGACCATTATGCCAATTACCTTGATCTGGCCTTTATACATTATATATGTGTATGAGAATGTCACACTCTACCTCATAAATATGTATAATTATTATTCATCAATTTATATAACATATATACATATATACACAAATATATGATTTTTTGAAAACAAGAAACTTCACATATGCCGTCAAAAATGTTCTCTTCATTCCCTAGAAAGGAAACAAGGAGACCTGACCATTTCCTTTACGTTTTCTACTTTCATAGAGCTGAAAGTAAAGGAAGTATGTCTTCCAAGTTAAGTTCTATGAACAAGACTAAATTTAACCAGCAAGTTGATGATGGTAAAGAGACAAATGGGTAAGAAATAAATGGGTGAGATTTATGAAGATACCTTTTGGAAGTGGCCTCAAACCGGTGTGTACCAAAAAGGAATCAGTGGATATAACGTTTTTGACTATAAGAGGAAAGGGAAGAAAGAAATTTGTCAGTAATAAATACATGGAGACATACTTACTGAGACTTGATTGTGTTTGTCAAATATCTATTTCCATCTAAACTTCAAAAGCTATTTCATTGTAATATGTAAAGAGCAGAAGGTCTTGGATTCTGTGATTGGTTATTGTTTTGAAAAGGAAAGAAAATTACCTTTCATTTTCTCTCCTTTGGCATTAAATCCTCAGCGGAAGTTCAAAGGACATTCCAAACCACTGCACTGCAGCAAGGAGCCATGGAGGCCTTTACTTCTGCCTGAGGCTATGCAATGTTCTAACAAAAAACCTGCAAATACAAACCTATAAACATAGTTTTGCAAAATTTTTTCAATGCTTCCACTTGCTTTGAGCTCCTCAGCCAAATCGGATTCTACCTTTAAGACACTTATCAAAAGGTATTTTTGATGCCTATGCTAAATGAAGCCCTACATTTCCCCTGAAGGAATATTTGTATTTAGAATAATACTTCCTATGAAATTTTCATGATACATTTTATCATGTAAAATTCAAGTTATTAAAAAAAAAATAGGGAGACATGGTCATTATGTGCTATTTACCATGTCAGAGGCTCAGCTAAAACCTGGAACAAGACCAAAAAAAGTTACTGTTGGAGTACTAGAGATTGCAGTCTAATGGAGGAGATCAAACACATATAACAATCACAGGCTATGTAAGCCCAGTGCTGTAACAAACACCCAACACTTTAATGACTTAAAGAATTGAAATTTAATTCTCGTTCACATGTAACTCCAGTGCCAGTACATGTTCCTCACTGGGATGAAGTGATGGATTAGATCAGATAATACTCTAATATGAACAGACCTTTTAAATGAGAATGAGGGTGACCCCAATAACTGTGGGTGAAGGACCATGCTTTTTCTGATCTCTCCTTTACATCCTCAGAGAGTCAACCTGTGGTTAGGGCTCATAGAATGAAGGATCATGGATGATATGGTTTGAAGACTGTATCCCACTGTGAAGACTACAAGTACACAGTCCCATCTAAATGAAAAATGTAGTCTGGCTATTTGACAGACAGGAAGACAAGGGAAACAATCTGGCAAAGAGCTGGCCAGTTTCTGTGATACACATTAAGTAATGTGATAGGCTGTGATAAGGAAGCACACAGAGCAGCTAGAGCAACCAGGAGATTCATCTAGTTAAAACCTGGATGGGGCAGGATGTGAACGAAAGCTTTCTGCATAGGCTGACACCTTCCCTTTCCACTGAAGGAAGAATAAGCATTGAACATATTAAAAGAGTATGAAAGAAAATATTCTAGAGAGAAGGAAGCAATTTTGAAAACAAAGAAAACTAACAAGAAGCATTAAGATAGATTTTAAATCTTGTAAAATAATTCTGTTGGAAAATTAAGATAATATTTTTATGTTTCAGAAGTCTTGGTTTTTTAAAATTTAATGATGAGATTCTTTAATTCTGATTAGTTACCAAATGAGTAGGACAGATATGATCTGATCTGCTTAGGCTTGGCTGCCAGGGTTTAATTGATCCCTTTAAAAATTTAGGGGCATTAGTTCTATAAGGAGTAAAGAATGTATATTTTTTAAGGTATTATATGACTCTAGAAAGCAACAAACCAACATTTGGTGGACCTAATGAAATAGATGCCTCAAGAAAGCTAAATGACATTTTATGTTAAACATGATAGTCTCAAGTCAACATTTTAAGAAGCAGTCAATATGCACTGTATAGCCTATGAACAAGAGATTTTCATGTTGGTTTTTCGCATTTCACCGTTACAATTAAAGATTATTTTCTCTCTTGCTTTTTCTCATCTCTAGGTCAGTCCTCTCTAAAAAACTAAATGAAGGACAGAAATATGATATTTTGAAGGCAACTCAGGGTTTGAAATTTTTTAAAATAACTGTTGACTTGTATCTTTCTACCTAGGTTTTGAAAACTCTGAGGCCAGGAACTGTGTCTGAAAACACCTACAGTGGCTAACACGAGGTGAGTCCACAATACATCTTACTCCCCTCTCTTCTTTGGATCCTAGTTCCTCATATAGTATCTGGTATATAGTTGACACTCAAAAAATATTGGTTAGGACAGATGAGTAAACTTAACACTCAAATGATATTATTCTTACAAATTCTACTCAGATTTACTCTTTACTATAGATGACAGTTTTTATACATAAAATTGCAACATACTCAAAACAATGGAGCAACTAGGAAATGATCTGTCAATTAGAAATTTACTTTTGGTTCTGAATCACAGATGTTAGGCATGAATGTGGAGGAAATCTAATAATGGGCTAAAGTTTTGAAGTGGAACAACAGATACCTATAGATTTAAATGTTGATTGAGTTTAGCTGCCGCTGCTATGAAATTATTATTCCTTGGCAGTGGTATTGGCCACATAGTTTATTTTGGTTCTTCTGAAAACTAAAAAGCTATTTATTGCTAATGAGGGAATAAAGTAAGAAAACAGATTAGAAAATAGATTAACAAATTTTAAAAGGCTAATCTCTGCTTATCAATAACATGGTTATCATATAATACATTCAGTTTTCACTACTGTGCAGCAATCTTTTTGTTACTAACACAGCTTTGTTACCTTATGTATCCTTTCTCTAATATAAACATTTCTTCTATCATAATCCTTTAGTTAAGATCCCTAGTCAAGTACATTTTTCTCAGTGTTGCAGTTTAATAGTCTGCTTCTAATCTTAAAAAGTTAATTCTTTGTAATAAGCAACTCTCAAGTTCTTTCTCTATTGGGTTACCATTTAAATATTAATGCCTAGCAATAAACTTTCCATGAATTGTAAACTGAACCCAAATGATTTTAATCAATGTTTCTTAAAATAGGGGCTGGGGTTTAGCTTAGTTAGTAGAGTGCTTCTCTGTGCTCTTTGAGGTCCTTATAAACTATATAGCTAAGTTTTATAAATTTAGAGGTCCTTAGCATCCTGAAATACTGTTATCTGCTACATATTTTGCATTCCTAACTTAAAAGGGTTTCACCTTCCATATCACTGTTTACCTCATTTTGGGATTGATATTGTAGAAAAAGGAAATATTTGCACATAAAGAAGTTTTGAAAAAGATCCTTCAGAAATCATGATGCTATTGAAGTAAAAAAAAAATGGGAATTAAGCAAATAACAGATGAAAATTATAATAAATTTATTTCAGGCCTTCAGCCTGTTTCCCCTTTGGTTCCTTGTCATTTGCTCTCATGTATAAAAATTCAGCTCATTTTTCTCATAAAACAGTCTGGGATACCCTCAGTCAAAACTGAGACGATTGTCTCCTGAACTCCCATGTGCCTTTGTTCATGACTCTTATGATACTAATCATTCTGCTTTATGGTTCAGCAGTTTGTGTAGAATCTGTTTCCATTTTCTGAGGACATTATATTCCAGAGTTCATTTAAAAAACAGTTGTTTGGGAGTCCAAAGTACTTGCTCCCATAGAAGTAATAAATTCGAATGATATTTCTGTTTTCTCCTTAGTTCTATTTCTGTCTGATCCACAGCTAATATAAATATTTATAATATATTTTCATTTGGGACATTGCTTCTTCAGGACAAGTCAATTCTATTATGAGGTCATACATTCACAGATTTTTTTTTTTCAGTACTTAGGGTTGAACCCAGGCCCTTGCGCTTGCATGCTTTGCAAGTGCTGGACCACCGAGCTGCACATCCAGCCCAGTTTTTTTTTACTGTTTTGGGACAGGGTCTTGCCAAGTTATGCAGACTGCCTTTGGTCTCAAACTTGTGATCCTCCTGCCTCTGCTTCCCAAGTCACTGGGATTTCAGGAGTGGGCCACTGCGTATGGCCATTCATAGATTCTGCAGACTTGTCTAGATTCTCTTCTTCTTCTCAGCTTAAGCAATTTATTAAAATTTGTACCTAAGATGTGTTATCTGGAGAGAGAGAGAAAGAGAGAGAGACAGAGACAGAGAGAGAGAGAGAGAGAGAGAGAGAGAGAGAATAAAGATACTTACTTCTATGACTAGCCTGCAGCTATAGCCCTGTGTCATCCAATCCCGTCAGATCTCAGAAGCTAAGCAGGGTTGGGGCTGGTTAGTACTTGCATGGGAGACCACCTGGGAACACCAGAAGCTGTAGGCTTGGGAGAAGAACTTGGCAACCCCCTCCCAAGAATCAATCTGCCATTGAAAACCCTATGAACAGCAAAGAAGCACTGACAATAGTGTTTCCGCTGTTGTACAGAGGGTTGTTATGAGTCGGATACCGACTTGACGGCACCTAACAACAACAACAACAAACTTCTATGACTATTATGAAGATTAAGACGTGCTTTAGAAAAATAATTGCCAGATAGCAAGATATGTAAGTCATTCTACAGATGCTCTCATTATTTCCACTGAAACTGGGAGCGTCAAAAACCAATCAACCACTTTTAGGCATTTTTGAAAGTGAAAATAAGTAATATATTTTAGCAGTTTGCCTTCTGAAAGTAGGGTAGACATGTGAAACAGAATACAATCTCTCAGGATCAGAAAGCAAATAACTAACTACTTTGATCAAGTGTGTTTTTATCTACCTGCATTTTCAAGATGAGTAATATCAGCCACCTTCATATTACAACACAAATGAAATTAAAGTGAAAAGCAAAAAGGATTATTATTGATAGCATTTTTGGCCTTGAATATATACAAAGCATAAAGTGAATGGCTTTACATATTATTCTCATATCATCCCACAACTTGTGAAGAAATTAGTGATCAAGGAGGCAAAGGTCTCTTACAACTGATAAGTTAAAACAAGAATCACAGCCTAAACCATTGTGCATTTTCCATTTTTACCAAAGGGAGCCTTCTGAGCCAACGAAGCCCAAAATTGCTTTTCAAATTTGTATTTGCACATGGCAATGTCTTTTCTTGTGGCTCTTCTGCCTCTTATCAAATCTATCCAGCTATCTAATCCTATCTTCTCCATATTGTCTAGAAAAATAACATAAACCATGTTGTCAAACAGTTGGGTGAAACACAGTCCACTTTATTTCAGGCATTATATTTCATCGTTATTTCCCAAATTGTCTTCTCTCCCATTTGTATAAGATCACAAGCTCACTAGCTAGTGTTGTCTCAGGGCCCAGTAGTGGACATTCTTCTTTACCTTTGTTGTACAAGCATGTTACACATCAGTATGGAATGTAGGGATATAACTCTAATACATTACAAAATATTTCACTTCTTGTTCCTGCCAAAGAAAAGAGTGTTCTTGTTTAATGTATCCTTTACCCTTAAATAAACTTAAGCTTTGTTTTTGATATACATATTATGTACAAAGTACGTTGTATGCATATTACATTTACTCTTTACAGCAGGCTTCTGATGTCCAAACTTTAATTATCTCCATGTTAGAATGAGGGACTTGAGTACTAGTGATAGTAAATATCTTGCCCAGTTACTTGTAATAGCAGCTTCAGAATTCCAACCCAGGTGGAACTCTAGAGATATCAATTGCAATTTTGTTTTGGGATGAACCTTGACTGCTTTCAATTAAGAGAATCAAAACTATATAACTAGAATGCAAAAGTACCAAGCTTCCATTCTCCTGCCAAGTCTTCCTTAAGGATCAATTATTATGAACTTTTGGAAAGGAAAGTTTATGTCTTCTTACTCATCTTTATATTTCCCACATTTTGAAAAGAGTGCCTTAATACCATCGATATTTAATTAATGACTGACTGAGAACCTTATGGGATATTTAAAATACTGTTACCACCAAATGCACTATTCTACAGTTAAGAGTTCATGACATTTTTCTGCAGAACCATGGGCCAAGTTTACTCAATTTGGTTAAACAAGCTTTCTTCTTCAAGTAATTGTCAGTGTCACTTTTCATGATTGGAGCAAGCTAATACTAGCCAGAAACTGTTCAAATGTCTGAATTTGGAAATGCACAAATATGTAGGGTAAACATAATAATATTGTGAGTTCTACAGCCAAGGGCTTTGCTTTCATTGGCAGTACAATTTAATTTGTCACAAATAATAATGTTTGATTATATGCTATGCTGTTCATATTTTAATATATGGACTAATGCCAATGCCTATGCATTTTTTCACATAAATAGGAGCAGACATCTAGAGTTTTAATTAATTCTTAGAATTTCATCAGTTAAGAAAGTCAGAAATACCAATGTTTCTTTAGGTGATTTTAAGAATTGTTTGTAAAGTACTGATTAGCACTATTTTGGAGACATAAACCAGATAGCTTAGTAAGGCTTCCCATTACATGAACCTAATTTCAGTTATTTTCAATGAAGAAGTAATTAACATTATACAGAGCAGGGACCTATTCAGGTCTCTAATAGAGATCTTTGATTACAGTATTAATTTGATAATTCCAGGTAAAGGACAAGTTAATCTAATTAAGGGCAGGTTAATTGTGTATGCAGACTACATGGCCAGAAGAAGAAAGCTCAACAGGATGTTCTCTGAGCATTTTTGCTTAAGAGAGAGTTTCATTTGTTCACTTGGTGGTAATAAAAACTTTCACACTATATATACACCATTTAAAAGAAAGACTTACTGAAACAATTTGCTAGCAACCCAATGTAGAAATGATAATATGGGTAATCTAACAACTTGTGCAGAGACTGTGTTAGCTTTCCATTACTGAGGCAAAATACCTGAGATAATTAACTTTAAAAAAAGAATAGTTTGTTCTGACACACAGTTTCAGAGGTTTTAGCTGGTAGCTTGGCTTTATTGCTTTGAGCCTGTAGGGGCACAGTATATCATGGTAGGAAAATGTGGTAGAGGAGGCCTGTTCACCTAATGACAGCTGGGAACAAAAGGAGAACATGGAGGGGGTTGGGGTTGTAATATGCAACTCAAAGGCACTCCTACAGTAATTTCACTTGCTCCCAGTAGGCCCTACCTCTTAAAGGTTCCACCACCTCTCAAGAAACCCCTAGGCTGAAGAATCAAGCCTTTAACACAGGGGCCTTTGGAGATATTGAAAATCCAGAGGTTGACTAATATAGCAGAGGTTGACTAATAGTTTTCTGACTCCAAGAGTCCATAATCAGAGTGATACTTCACCATGAATAGACTTACAGTTTGATTCAATATGCCTGCATTCACATGATCAGAGAACATCACAACTAAAATTGTCTTTAAAGACCCCAGCCTATGATTTGTACATGACAAATTTTTACCCAGAGAGGGCAAATGACATGCCCAAGATTTTTTTTAAAAAAAGTATTTGGTAGTTTATCTGTGACTCGAGTACTTTTATTCTGCATTTAAAACTATATTACGCTTCAATGTGAAGAAAGGAAGCAAAGGGGGGAAAGGAGTAGGAGTAGGGGATCCTGTTGTCCAATTTACTGCTGAAGCAAATTCCATGATCATACAATCCTACACTCTGATGAAAACTATGAATAGGAACATGGCTTTTATTATTGAGTAGCTCTAATTGCAAGAAATATTTGCCTTATTTCTTCCCTTAGTCTTCTATTTCCTATGCAAAATATCCATTGCTCCTTTAAGCGTTCCTCTTATGTCATAGTTTCCAGCTATTTCATTATGTGTTGTCTCTTCCCTTGTTTTTGTTATTAGGTGCTATTGAGTTGGTATCTTACTCATAGCGACCCTATGTATAACAGGGAAAACACTATTGTCAGTGCTTCTCTGCTGTTCATAGGGTTTTCAATGGCAGACTGATTTTTGGAAGTGGTTGCCAGGTTCGTCTCCCAAGCCTACAGCACCTGGTATTCCCAGGCAGTCTCCCATCCAAGTACTAAGCAGCCCTGACCATGCTTAGCTTCTGAGATCTGACGGGATCTGATGCCACAGGGCTATGGCTGCAGGCATGTCTCTTCCCTAGCATATCGATGAAATGTTTCATCTTTCAGGTTGAGAGCTGGAATTAAACACTATGTAGAAAATCATGCTTGGATACCTCCATAAATATGTGGAAAGATACCATCCTTTTGATCAGGACCTGTGCTTTTGGTTTTTAAAATTAATTTTGGCTGAGCATTGTGGCACATGATTTTAATTCCAGTGACTTGGGAGTCTGAAGCAGGAGCATTGCTAGTTCAAAGGAAGCCTGTGCAACTTAGCAAGGCTCTACCACAAAATAGAAAATAAAAAAGGAGGCTGAGGGTGCACCTCAGTGTTCCAGTACTTGCCTCACAAATTAGGCTGTAGATTCAACTCCCTAATAATGCTAAATAAGTAAATACATAAATAAATTATTTAATAAAATTAACTGTCCCTTTTGTATGCTTTAAATTGACCCAAGACAATAAAAACACAAAGGTATTTTTATATACGGACTACTATAAGTAGGGGGCTCTTATGCTGATTTCTAGATTGCTATTGGTTGTATTTCTCATTTTTTAGTCTAGTGATGAAGTGTTTCCTGTCATCTTAACAGTAATTATCAAAAAAATAATATCACTTCAGATTGAGTACATTAAGTCATAATAGCAAAAAAAAAAATTAAGTCTATTTTGAGTTCATAATGACACAAAGATACAAGCAGTAGAAAACAAATTGTTTTTGTTAGGTGCCATCAAGTTGTTGTCCAATTCATAGCAACTCTACGTACAACAGGTAAAACAGTATTGTTAGTGCTTCTCTGCTACTCATAGGATTTTCAACAGCCAATTGTTTTTTGGGAGTGAGTTGCCATGTCCTTTTCCCAAGCCTCCAGCACCTGGTATTCCCAGGCAGTCTCCCATTCAAGTCATAACTAGGCCTGACCATGCTTAGCTTCCAAGATCTGATGGGATCAGATACCACAGTGGTACAGCTGCAGACCAAATAACAAGTAGAAAGCAAATAACTAGTGTTATACAGATTGGTGTTCAATATCTTTTCTAATTATGCAATATATTAATGAATATAAAGTATAAATTTTTCACACTAGTTTTGATCAGTACTCATCAGTCTACTTCAAAAAATTGAAGCTAAAAATAATTAGGGTGGAGTTTCGGATATATAGGTAATTATATCTGCTAATATATCAATAAATAGATAAAGCATTGCATATATTTAACCATCTAATCATCTAGAATTGGATTCTATTAACATGGCTCTATTTTTAAATCTATCTCAAGTTAGTAATCAAAAGAGAAACAACTGGTTACATAAAGAGTATCCTAAAAATGGATAAGCACTAAGAAAAGTCCTTTAGCAAAGAAGGTTAGAAGAAGCTGAATGGTTTTTAAACCTCAGGAGAAGCACAGACACAGGTTGATGTCTTACTCTCTTAAGTGTAAACTTACTGGACAATTGTCCATGATTATGTTCGTGAAAACCAGAAGAGAGTATTTCTAGAAATAAAAGACTGAATAAATAAACTGAATAATTTCAATTAAATTCAAGTATAAGTAGTAGACTGAAGGAGTAGAACAACCAGACTGACATGATAAGAACCTTCTTAACTCTGAACTCCTTAAGTTATTCTTTTTGATGTTTTTTGGGGGGGCTGAACCCAGAGCCTCATGCATGATTTGCAAGCACTCCATTGCTGAGCTGCATTCCCAACCTATTTTTTATTTTTTAAATTGAGACAGGGTCTCACTAGGTTACACAGGCTGCCTCTGGCCACAAACATGTAATCCTGCTGCCTCCCTTTCCTAAAGTACTGGAATTACTGGCCTGCACATGCCCAGCTTTGGTCCCCTTAAGTTTAAATGCTTCATTCTTTTCCACCATTTTCCTACTTAGAGACTTTAGAAAAATGGAAAACAAAATATTGGGGGAGCAATCAGAGGTTGCTTAATCATTACATTTTTATGCTGGTTACTGGACATTTGTTATCCAAAAGGAGGGACTTGGAGATTCAACTGTAATAGATGATGCAGAATTTGAGTTCAAGAATGATGTATTGCTGGGCATGACTGTGCATGCCTGTAACCTCAGCACTTGGGAGGCCAAAGCAGGAAGATTATAAGTACAAGGTCAGCCTGAGCTACATAATGTGACCATATCTCAAAAAAATGAATGACCTATAAGAGACTTTTTGCTTTGTGATAGTTATTGAGAGCTGCAGATTTGAAGAGTTAAACTATACATATTGTATATGGTTTTGCACTTCTAAATAATAGAAATTTTTGCCAGTATTTCGCCTATTTCTTAAATGTTCAATGAAGTGAGGACAGGAGTGCCTAGGATGAGCTATGTTTAACGTGGAGAGAGTTGCCAGGGTCAGGAACAATATAAATGGGGACCAATAATAAAATAGGGTTACATAAGTACATTTTCCTTAAAATAGACAATATTATTTTGTTTTGTAAGTTTATAAGAATTGTTAAGACTACTTTTCTTTGCATTTGATAAACATGACTTGTATGATCTTATATAATTTACTATAAAATATTTTACGAGTTAGTTGTTAAGCTAATGGATAGGTAGACATAAAGTACAACAACCTTGCCTTAGTTGATTTGGCCTGCTATCACAAAGTATTTCAGACTGAATGGCTTACAAACAACAGAAATTTATTTCACACAGTTTTAGAGGTTAGAAGTCCAACATCAAGACTCTGCCAGTTTTGGTATCTGCGAGTGCCTTTCTGTGGCATTCTCATATGATGGGAGGGGCAATGCAGTTCTCTGGGCCTCTTTGATAAGAACACTGATCTCATTATGAGGTCTCTATTCTCATGACCTAATCACCTTCTAATGGCCCCTACATCCTAATTTCATCACATCAGTGATTTGGCTTCAAGTTATGGATTTTGAGGAGATTTAAACATTCAGACCCAGCAAATCTGTGTTTTTAAAATCCTGGAGTACATCAAATGACTCCAGCATTAGGGCTGAGGGTGCTTCTCAATGGTATGGCACAGGCTCAGTCAGTATACATGAGGCCCTGAGTTAGATCCCTAACACAACCAAAAAAAAAAAATTCCAAACTTAAAATAATAATAATGATTTTACAAAAAAGATTTCTGAATGATTTCAGATTTTTTAAAACAGACTCATTTTAAAGTAACATTTTAAGTAAATATACTTAAGTAATTTATAGTCACTTGAGTAGGATTATAGAATAGCCTATATGATGTCTTGTGTTGGAAATAGATGTTTACAATTTTCTTGGGAGATTTTCATCTTACTGCAATTTAGAATCATAAAAATTCCAAGATAGGATTTATGTAAAGGTAATGTTTTTTCCTCATTCAGAAAGATTATGCTCTTGAACATGATTGAAGCAGATAAATTCATACCTCAAAACTATGCAACTTAGAAGGTTATAAGAAGGTTATATTTAAGCAGATAAAAGTTATATAAATAACATATTCTTCATTAAAATAAAATAAGCATAATAAAGGCAGAGTTGTAATTACTTATATATTTTAAATGAGTAATTGTGGCGTGCACATTTTATTTCATCTATTTTATTTATCTGTGGGCAAAGGATGTGGCAGTCCACTCCAGAAACAATCCCCAAAACAATCCACCATTGAAAACCCTTTGGGGGTCACTATGAGTTGGACTGACTCAGATTCATCTATTCATTGAATGGGCTGAGTTTTAGCTCAGTTGGTAGAGTGCTGCTCTGCACTCTCTCAGGGACCTGGGTTTGATCCCCAGCACCACAAAAACAGAAGGACTCCTGAAGCAATCCTGAAACAATTAACCAGTGAAAATCCTATAAGGGTCACTATGAATTGGATATGACTCAAAGATACCTAACAACAACAACATTCATTGATTATCTGTTACCCAGTCACTAAACTAGATGATAATGTTGTTATGTGCCATCATGTCCGACTAATAGTGACCCTCATAGGGTTTTCAATGGCTGACTGTTTCAGGATTGCCTCAGGGGTGGAATACCACATCCTTCTCCCATTTTTGTGGTACTGGGAATAGAACTTGGGACCTCAGAGACTGCAGAGCAGCACTCTGCCAACTAAGCTAAATCCCAGCCCTAGATGATAATACAAAGATGAAAAATATGACCCATACCTTCAGATTTCACCATCTGTTACAAGGAGACAATATGAAAGCAAGTAAGTATGGCAATGCCTTGTCATTCTTGTTTGCAAATTGATAATGTTTTATTTCTTGAAATGTATGGTGTGAACAAAGATGTTTGCTGTTTCATAATTCAAACATTTTTACATGTATTCAACTTCTCATAGTATTTTTGAAAGACTCAATCTATTTTACTATTACAGAAGTTTAAATACTTAGAAAAATATCTTTAGGTAGAGCCTGTCATTCTTTGAAGCATGTTTAGTGTTTTATTGAAAATTTTTTAATTGCCATGTAAAGTCATATGTATTGATCATTCACAACATTATTTTAAGGTAGAAGCATGCCATATATAGGCTAAAATAAGGACACAGAGTTGGAGTGCCTACAGTGGACAAGACACTGCAGATGATGGGGATATAGTGCTAAATTAAAACACTGAGTCTGGAAGGCAGAAATAGGCATATGGTATATTAAGTGATGATGATGAACAGGGTGAAGCTTAAAATATTTAACAATCAGTACAATTGGACACCAGCTCATCAAATCAGACCCCCAAACACCAGAATGGAAGTTCATTCTGCATGCTGAATAGTAGTCTGGAAATCAGCACTAAAAGAAAAAATAGAGAAGGAAAATTAAAGTATTGTTGTTGTTGTTGTTAGGTGCCATGGAGTCATGTCTGACTCATGGTGACCCTCATAGGGTTTTCAGTGGCTGACTGTTTCAGGATTGCCTCAGGAGTGGACTGCCACATCCTTCTACCATTTTTGCGGTACTGGGAATTGAACTCAGGACTTCAGAGACTGCAGAGTGGCAATCTACCAACTGCACTAAATCCCAGCCCAAATTGAAGTATTAGGTAAAGGGAATAATGAAAATTTAGAAATTTGGAACTGAGTAGGTCACTTTTGAATAAAACTTTGAAGAAAGTAAAGAAGTTAATCATGTAATATTCATGGAAGAACATTTCAGAAAGAGGATATAGTGGGTACAAAGGCACTGAAGAGGGAGCTTATCTAGGTGAGGAAGTGAGCAGGCCAGTCTGACTCCAGTGTTACACACAGAAGAGACAGGAGAGAAGATGTCTTAGTAAAAATCAAAGCTCTTTTAGCCCCCTGAAGAATTTCGACTTTTAATCTGAGTGAGATATTCTTTCACTGAAGGTTTTGAACACAAGACTGACATGAGCAGACATTTATTTCAACCTTTAACTAATATCATGCTTCTGGAATCACATATGACTCTGTGATGCACATACTCGCACTTGGGTAAGTGCTACCTCATTCCATGTCCAGCACCCCCCTTGGAGTTTTTTTTGTTTTTGTTTTTGTTTTTTGATTCCATGATACCAGGATACCAGTTAAGAGTTAAAAAGATCCCTCATGCTTCTGGGCAGAGAACCCAGTAATCTGGGAAAGGGAAGTGACAAATACATTAGAATGGCGAGTATCCCAATACTCAGGCAAGACTGGACCAGATAATGGGAGTGGGAGAAGTGGTTGAATTCTGCTTTGAAAGTACAGCTACCTGGATGTGCCTATCAACCAGATAGAGAATATGGGAGAGGTTGGTAAAGTATGACAGAGACTGGACAATGCAAGGGCTATCTAGATGCTAAATCCTTTATGAGTATCTAGGAAACATAAAGAGGAATAAAACCAATATATTCCATGTAGCATAGATAGCCAATTAAATAAAAAGTTTCGGGAGAGCACTAATATTCCCACAATGATTAGGAGCAGGAGAGCTTATATAAGGGTAATTCAACTAATCCAAATGAGCAAAGGATTGCTTTTCCAGGAATGAAAGTGATGTCTGAATCTACAGGATTAATCAAATTTATTCAGATAAGAAGTGGAAGCAAGTGAAAGAGAAAAAAGTTATAGTTATGAGTGTGGATTTTTCGTGGCAGGATTTGTGTGCTGAGTAGGGAAGTAGGATGAATTATATTTGGATCTTTCCCTTAAAGAGCTAAGAGTATAGTTTTATCTTCCATGTTAAGCTGTAAATACTTAATTAAGACTGTTAAGATATGCACTATTTTTTTCAAGTTGCTGGTACCCTGGATACATAATATCATCCACAGTGTGAACTACCTAAATTACTGCCTACTCAACAGATTACCATAAAGGTGTGCTTACTGTCTTTATCAACTTCATAGAAACCTTGCCACCTATCAGATAGTCTGTTTTATAGTAATATTTGCTGAATAATGTGTTTCCCAATTATAATTTTATTTTTGATACAGATCATTGAGATAGCCATAAAAATTAATATCTTTATATTTTGTGGACACTTCTTTTGTGAAATTTCCTTTTAGAAACTATGTCAAGAAGCTGTTATAGTATTGCTTCTAATAAGAATTATTCGTATATGTATATAAAATAATTCATTAATGATCTTAAACTTAATACTAATTATTATTGTTGTCGTTAGGTGCCACCCAGTTGGTGTCCGACTCAACAGCAACCATATGTACAACAGATGAAACAGTATTGTTAGTGCTTCTTGGCTATTCATAGGGTTTTCAATAGCTGATTGGTTTTTTGGGGGGAGGGGG
Source organism: Pedetes capensis (assembly GCA_007922755.1). Classification (NCBI taxonomy): domain Eukaryota; kingdom Metazoa; phylum Chordata; class Mammalia; order Rodentia; family Pedetidae; genus Pedetes; species Pedetes capensis. Next base: position 17,127 of record VMDO01003144.1, read on the forward strand.
AGTAGGTTGCCGGGTCCTTCTCCCAAGCCTTCAGCACCTCCTGTTCTCAGAAGGTCTCCCATCCAAGTACTAACTAGGCCTGACCCTGCTTAGCTTCCAAGATCAGACAGGATGAGACACCACATTGTTATGGCTTTAGGCTATACTGATTATAGAAGAGTAATATTTTCCTTATTAATATATCTGCTTATAGACTCTCTCCTCTTTCTTACAGCAAATACTACAACAAACGTGCTACCTGGATATTTGACCTTGTGATTTCTTTCCAGACATTTGTTTCTTTATAACCTTCCATTTACCACTCATACATAAACATCTGATTTTACCACTTTCAAATTTAAGATCTTTTGAATCAGTTCCCTCATTTTTTTCATGCTCCTTCTCTTTACTTATAGAGGAAAAGTTCTTTCTAATTCCCTATGAAATCAAGTATAATCAAGTTCATATTGAAAGGAAAAACCAATAATGATCATGAATATATTTTAATGTGAATATAATTTTATAATAGGAGTTACTCCATTTCATGCCAATTTTCCCTTCACAATTTGTAGGGGAAAGGAATTGATCTGGCAGCAAACACACTCAAAGTTATGGATCTGTGAAAGTTATTAACCTCTCAGTGCCCCATTTAGCTTTTCCCATTTCACAAGAATCAATGATAAACATATTGTTGTTGTTGTTGTTAGGTGCCGTCGAGTCGGTATCCGACTCATAGCGACCCTCTGTTCAACAGGGGAAACACTAGTGTCAGTGCTTCTCTGCTGTTCATAGGGTTTTCAATGGCAGATTGATTTTTGGGAGCGGGTTGCCAGGTCCTTCTCCCAAGCCTACAGCTTCTGTTGTTCCCAGGCGGCCTCCCATCCAGGTACTAACCAGGCCCGACCCTGCTTAGCTTCCGAGATCTGATGGGATCGGATGCCACAGGGCTACCGCTGCAGGCAATGATAAACATACTTATCTATTTTATGTTTCTCATTAAAGCAGGAAGTTAACAAGAAACCACCCCCTCTTGTTTTGTTTTTTTACTTGGTAATTTTTATACTTTTCTAACAAGGTAGTTCTGATGCCCTGGAGCCATACTTTGTGGCAGGTGCCTTAAGCTTTCATGGACAGCTGTGTCCATGATGTAGGGGAGCCTATAACCCACTTTAAGTTCCACTTAGTTGGAAAGTACCACAGTTGCCACACTTAGGTTCTGAATGGACTTAATTCTGTAGCTCCAGATGCTAGCTCATTATCACTCTGAACCATCTTGCTTCCCTCCTTCTCTTCTGCTACTCAATTGTTTTAAGACTGTTTTGGAAGTCTAGGGTTGAAAATGATGAATTCTTAGCCTACTTTCTTCCTACTTGTTTCTCTAGGTTGAATCAAGCAATGTTGCATATGTATTATATTTAGCGTATTTCTTTCCATTAAGTCGTCTTTCCAAAGCTTTTTGTTTTCTGGGTATCCACTTAACCACAATAGTGAAACAGTGAAACTGTTGCCTTCTATTGAAAATTAGGCTTTGGCTCTAAGCCAAGCTGCCTGAGCCAGCATTAATATAATTCACAACTGGAAGAAGACAATCAATTAATCAATACTATAATTTGGAACTGACCATGGTAGTAACACTCACAGCTATTAGACTCAACTGACTGACACCATTTAGGATTAATGAGGTAGCAAGAGCAGGAAAACCAAAGATTCATTTTAGGACTTTTTTTTCCCTTAAAATCAAATTGTCCACTCTATTTTGTTATTTTTCAGTGCAGCCATAGTGAAATCTAATATCAGTAAAAAAAATTAAAGATGAATCTTACTCATCAACAGTGACTTTTGAAAAAGAATTCTAATAAACATTTTATATGTGAGTCTTGAGAAAATACTTTGGTTTAATGTGAGGATCTTCTGAGAAATCTAGTCACCTAAATTGCTTTTCTGATATTATTTGGGCATTCCTTGATCCAATTTTACATATTTAAATATTGATATATTTATTGTTTGGATAAATGATCACCTTTTAATTTGCAAATTTTAAAATATTTTTCAGAAAATCTCCATATGCTTAATCTGTCTTAATCCCTAATTAAATGAATAAATAAATAAAAATTAAAAATACACATCTGTAGTACTTGCAAAATGATAACAAAATACTATTCCCTGGTCCCTTCTAACAAAATCATATTTTGCAGCTCTTAGACAGGCAGGAGTTTGCAAAAAACTTTGGCCAAATCTAGATAATGAATTTAGTTCCTCTGTTCTCATTGTGGATACTATTGTTTCAGTGTTCTTGTGAGAGGGCAAACATAGGCTCTGAGTCCTTTAACTACAGATAACTTTTCAGACTATGTCTAACCTAAAATCTTGAAGACCAGACTGGGATGTTAAACATGTAAAAAGTTTTCTGTGGACTTTTTCTTTTTCACTAGAAAGCAAAATATAGGGGAATCTTCTTATATTTAGCAGAAACAGGGAGAACAACAAAGCTTCACATTTTATATCATCATATGTCTTAAGGAGATTATTTGACCAGCAAGATAATAATAGCCCTATATAGAGATTGTCTTTATAATAAGGGAAAATCCCATTTTCTTAACTGGAAAATGCAATATGGAATTATTTCATTTTAAACTCCTAATTTTATTGTGGCAAACTGAGGGGAAGTGTTTGGAATATAATCCTGGGTTTTACATTTTCTTTGCAAATGCTTGCTGTCTTTTCATAACCCAAAGAGCATTGAAAGTATAAAAATCATCTTCACATTGTCAGAGACTGAAATGAGGAGCTTTAATATGATCTAGATTTGGATTGAAATCAGGATAGACATAGATCTTTGTACTGTGACCTTTACATGTATTATTTGTGGTATTTTTGAATCCCGTAAGGTGAAATAAAACTAGAAATATCACGAGAGTTTTGGAAAAGAAGCTCTATATGATTGTCTAAGAAAGCAGTAAGTTAGATAAAATGGCAACATTCAATTAGAAAGCCAATATAATTTTAGCCATATTGGCTTCTACTGAAAAGAATTTGATTGCAAAGATTATAGTACTTAATGGTTGTTTGTATAATTGAAATATATATTCTAAATAAGTGGAATCTCATGAAAATCACATGTCCATTTTAATATATTATTTTTATTATAGAGATAAAAAGACAGCACTAATTATTGTTCCACTTGCCTCCATGAAATCAGTGAACAAAAATAAGTAGAAAATTAAAATAAATTTAAAATGTAAATGGTAGCACTTAAAATTCTTAATAGAAAAATAATTTTGGGTCCCATTCAACTTTACCCTGTAATATTTTCCCCTTAGAAAATAAAATGTAAAGTTGAACATAGAATGATTATACTTTTTGTCTTATGCTTTTTGTCCTCTTGCTTTTCATCTGCCTTTTAAAAGATCAACTACTGCTGCTAAAGTATACAATGTTACAAAGGAAACATATGGTTGCATGTCATGAAATCAAAACAATAAAATATTCAAGTCAGTGCAAAATGACCTTTTGTTTTGTTTTGTTTTGTTTTGTTTTTATTTTTGGTACTTGGTGATTGAACATAGGGCCTTGCACATAGTTGGCAAGTGCTCTACTATTGGGATGTACCCCTAGCTTATATTTTTTTTATTTTGAGTCAACACCTCTGGCCTCAAACTCCAGGTCCTCCTGATTCCACTTCTTGTGTCTCTGTGAGTACAGGCCTGCATGACTGCACCCAGCTGTTTCCTTATATTTAGCTTCGTTTTAGTCAAAATTCCTTGAGAGACAACATGTGAAGGTGTAAATAATACAATAGGATCTTTTATTTTATTTTATACCATTTTATTCCAGAAACAATTTATAATAGCTTTTAATGATTGATTCAAATATAAATTTAAAATTGCTGAGAAATGAGATAATAATAAAGAATGGTAAAATGTGGGAGATAAATAATAATGTGTAAATGTTTTTAAAAAAGTTGAAGTTGGGGTAACACATTATGCAATAGTGTTTCCTAGAGCATAGTATGTAAAGGCAAACGTCAGCCTAAGCTTTCTAGAGATTACATATGCAAACTTTAACTGTGAAAGGCCTCATTAGAAATATTTTAGAGCTATTAGACTATACAATATATTTGGTAACTAGTCAAGTGTGCCATATTAGCATCCAAAAAGTCATAAACAAATCATAAATGAATGGATATGTCTGTACTCCAATAAAATTTTATTTGTAAAACAGGTAGTAGATCAGATTTAGTCCATGAGCCATGATTTGCCTAATCCTCAAGACACTAAAGTAAAATGGAAGAGCCATTTACCTAATTTTAAGACAAAAGTCTCCTACACAGAAGGACTCCAAGAAGAATCTATTTTTTTCACTTAAGAGAGGAAGCTTTCCAATAGAGGCTGGATAGTGGACAATTTCAGTTCCCACAACTCTTAAATAAGTAAATTACTATGTTTCATGGAGAAGCTGATCACAACCCCATGAACATTTGTAAAAAGGGTTTAAAATTCAGTGAAAATGAATTAATTTTGGTCTGTTATAGAAAAAACAACGGACTAACCTATTTTTAATTGGAGAGTGGTTTCCCTAAAGCCATTGTCTGAATATTTATGATGTTGTCTCATTAACCTTACTATATCATTAGCAATATTATTTTATGTTTTATTATCTTTTTTTCTTCTTAAATGGCTTTGCTTTGCTTTATAATTGTCATTGAGTTGAAAAATGACCACCACTGCAACACCCCAACCACATAACATGTGAAGGAATACACTAACTTGTATTGCAATTTAACAATAGCCATGTCAGTGTTAAGGCATAAGTGAATATTGCTATAGAAATTATCATGGAAATAAGAAAGAAATAACAATCTGGTAGGGAAGATGAGCAGTTAAACAAAGAAGCGTGATGAAAGTTATGAAGCGAGGAGATAGAAATTCTGGATTTGGATTCCTTGATTTTGAATATCAAATCCATTATTTTTCAACAACACAACCTTTAGCATACTTTTAACCTTTCTAGGCCTTGACTTCTTCTTCTCTAGGATAAAGATGATACTAATGCCTTTCTCATTGAGATGAAATGATTTACATAAGAGAACACATAATAGTACTTAATACTTAATTTAGGGTATACATTTCAAAATGAAGTTCTAGATTATATGCAGGTTTTCAAAACATAGGCAGCTGTAATTCAGTTATATGACTTAAAACTTTCACAACCATAGGTAATTTATTTTCAGTGTGCAGGATTGCACCCAAGGCATTTTGCGTGCTACTTAATTACTTTGAAGGATTAATTTTCTTTGGAGAAAAGTGTTTCATGAATGTCCTCCTTCCCCAAAACACACAAATGCCTCAAAGAGTTTTTATGAAGACCACTTAGGGAGCACATTATGTATTCCTTCCACTTAGAGGACATAAAGGACTACCTAGTACCTGAGGTATCACTAAGAAATCTACAAGCAAGAAGCTTGCTAACATGGTCTGTCCTAGCAGGAGAGAGGGCTGATTTAAGGATGTTAATGGTGACTCCAGAATTTGCAAAAAAAATGGATTTGTGTGCATTTCGTTGGGACTACTTTGGAAGCAACAAAAGAAAATGTTGCAGAAGAATGTTCTCACCTTCTCCAGCAGATCAGCTGGAAAGGGATAGAAGACAAAACAGAAGATGAAGGTCAATGACTAAGATACTAGTGTCTGTAGAAGAGAGCTCTCTGGGGCTGGAGTGAGAGAGCTATCTCCTAATATCCCTGAAAAGCCATAGGAGAGTCTGTTTTGAACATCTGCCAAGTCCAGAGACAACTGAAATTATGTTACCTACTCAAATTCAGCTAATTAATGTTCTTTTGTTCCTGTTAACTCTCTTTCATTTCCCCTATTCCAACATTGAAAGAGTCAAAAACCACAGTAATCAAGATAGAGTAGATGAAAAGAGATTTAACTTAAAACTAAACCTAGAGTTTTAATATATTCATGACATAGGACAGTGTTACTAGGGAATTGAAACTGTATTTTATATTTTGAATCACTGTAGATTGTCTTAGTACCTGAAAATGGACAAAGAAGTAATTTTACCTGATCGAATTTATATTCAGGGACAAGGTAAAAAATAGTCACTACACAAAAAGAATTAAAGGGGTAATAGAGTAGAGCAAAAAGGTTGCTATATTTACTAATATACTCATTCAATGTAATATACATTTGTTATACCTATATCTGTAGCTATACCTTTTGCCATGTCTACATCAACAATGATGTATCTATGGATTGAAATCAAAACTAGGATTCTGTGTTTCTTTATAATAAACATATATTAAACATCTCTCAGAAAGATACTGTGACAGGCCCTGGGAGAAAGGGGGATTTCATATAATCTAATAAGATTTGATTGATAAGGAATAAGAAAGCTACCAAGAAAGAATGTCAGTACCATGCTCCTCTACAAGATAGCTGTATCCTAATTCCCCAAACTTGTAAATATGTGGAAAGAAGATCTGTGTAGATGTGATTAAGTTAAGGATATTGAGGTGGAGAGACCCTCTTGGTTATTAGTATAAGCCCAATACAATCACAGGGGTCCTTATCAGGGAAACAGAGAGCAGACGGGTCAGTTTGAGATGGTGTTGTGACAAGAGAAGCCCAGGTCAGAGAAGGAAATTTAAAGCTTACACTGCTAGCTTTGAAGGCAGAGGAAAGGGCCACAAACCAAAGAGGACAACTAGCCTTTGGAAGCTGAAAAAGGTAAAGAAATTAATTCTCTGCAAGAGCCTTCAGAAGGAAAACAGCCCTGTTAGCCTATGTTAGACTTCTCACCTTCAGAACTGTAATATAATCTGTTACAGTGCTGTTTTGAGCAAGAAATTTTGTAGTGATTTGTTACAGTAGTGATAAACTAATATGACAGGCAGCAATAATGAAATTTGAGAAGGGTTATAATGAAAGAAATACATAAATGTTGAAGTCATATGTTAGTAGTATTTGTTAAACTAATCCATGAATCCCAGAAGTCTTTCCTGAGGAAGTGATGTGTAACCTAAGACTTGAAGGATGAATAGGATCAAACTGAACAAAACAAAAAAGAGTACTGAGAATTACAGAGGGGAACAAACCATGTGAAGGCTTATAGGTGCACAAGAACAAGTTATGTTTTTAAAGAACTGGAGGAAACTATATCTAGACAACAGAATTTAAGAATGATGCTAAGCAATGAGGCTCATGGATATGCAGAGGACATACTTTGAAGAGTATAGTCAGTTATAACATGTTTAGAAGACTGAACTTTTTAATAACAGCAAGAGGAAAGTTTTAGATTCTAACAAGGGAAATGTTACAATCAAACTTTCATAGGTGCCCTGCAGAGAATTAATTAAAATGAAAAAAAAAAAAGAGAAATAGAGGCTAGTTTGGGATAGATGGCAACCATGGAGAAAGAGCACAGTATTTACTGAACAGTGAATGTAGTAATAAAGAGAAGTATCCAGAGACCACTGTGAAAATAAAATCTACATGAGTTTGTGATTTACTAGCTGTAAGAGGTGTCTTGGGGAGATGACATGACATTTCTGAGACAGAAAACACGAGGAGAATTAAATGTGGAAGAATGAGAGATAAGATCATGTGCATCAATAGACATGTTGGGCTTGAAGTGTCTGAAATGTCTTTATAGAATGTTTGGTAAACAGTAGGGTATTTAGACCTGGAGCCTAGAAAAGAAGTCTTGGCTGAGGGGGTAGATTTAGTGGCCATCAGTTTACAAATATCTTTGAAGTTTTAGCAGTAGATGAACTTACTAAAAAGTTCTTGGATTCATTTAAGACATCTTCAAAGTGAGACAAAGAAAAAGACTAGGTCTTTGAAAGTTATAGGTATTTTAGGCATGTAGAGCAAAGGAAGCATTCAAAGAAAAATAGGGAGATGGCAAGAGGAAAATGAGGTAAAACTGGAGAGAATTGTACCATAAGGGGCAAGGAATTAGATGCTCAAAAAGAAAAACTTTTAATACTGTCAAATATCTCCAAGAATTCAAGCAACATTGCTCAATAGTATGTATATTTCACAATATATAAGTATCTGTAGCGATACTGTAGCTACAGAGAAAAAAGTGAGTGGCAAATTGCAGGAAAAAAAAATAGCGTTAGATGAATTCAGTACATTGAAAAAAAAATACAACACTTTCAAGAATTTGGAGGGATTTTCCCTTTATTTTTCAATTAGTATACAAAATAATGTCTGCAGCCATATCACTGTGGCATCTGATCTCCTCAGATCTCGGAAGCGAACCAGGGTCAGGTGTGGTTAGTACTTGGATGGTAGACTGCCTGGGAACATCAGGTGCTGTAAGCTTGGAAGAAGGACCTGGCAACCCACTCCCCCTCAAAATAATCAACCATTGAAAACCCTATAAACAGCAGAGATGTACAGACAGTAGTGTTTAGCCTGTTGTACATGGGGTCACTATGAATCAGATACCAACTCTATGGCACCCAATAACAACAACAATACAAAATAATGAATTGCATTATAACATATTCATATAAGTGTATCATATAATTTTCTCATATTCACATGCCCCCATTTCAAGAACATTCATTGTGGAGGGGAAAGAAATATTTGAAAAGGAAGTTTAGATTGAAGAGTTTCTTTACTTTTTCCTTTATGAATGTTGAAAAAAACATGATGAAATTCTAATGAAACTCATCAGAAGTAAAAAAGAAAAGTAAGATACAAGCAGTTGAGGGTGGAGATATCACTCTGTTTCTAAGGAATCCAGAGAGGAAAGGTTTCAGAGAGCAGATAAGCTGTATGCCAATGGCTATAGCTCAGGGGTAAAGTGCTTGCCCAGCTTGTGAAAAGTCTTGGGTTCAATCTCTAGTACCACAGGAAAAAAAAAGAAGAAGAAAAACTCAATAGATGATAGTCAATTACATAAATGAAAAATCAACTCTTCTTTATCCCAACAGAGTGAAGGAAAAACTACATGCAGTTATAGCCTGGACTGTGAGAAATCCAAGTTTTCTCCCAATGGCTTTAGCTAATCTTCTGAATATGAGGGGGAAGATGGATGAACTGGACATTTGAGTAGAGTTGGGAAAGGTTGAAATAGTGTCTGTAAGGGACAGGAATTAAGTTGTATAATTGAAAGCTAGTCTACAGCCAAGTAGGATTCCAAGGCACTGTGGAGAGTCTGGGTAACATTTTTGTTGTTGTTGTTAGGTGCCGTCGAGTCAGTATCCGACTCATAGCGACCCTCATAGGGTTTTCATTGGCTGACTATTTCGGGATAGTCTTGGGAGTGGAATGCCAAGCGCTTCTCATATTTTTGTGGTGCTGGGAATTGAACTCGGGACCTCAGAGACTGCAGCGCAGCACTTGACCAACTGAGCTAAATCCCAGCCCTGGGTAACATTGTTGTTGTTGTGTGCCGTCGAGTCGGTATCTGACTCATAGCGACCCTCATAGGGTTTTCAATGGCAGATTGTTTCGGGATTGCCTTGGGAGTGGATTGCCAGGCCCTTCTCCCATTTTTGTGGTGCTGGGAATTGAACTCGGGGCCTCAGAGACTGCAGTGCAGTGCTCTACCCACTGAGCTAAATCCCAGCCCCTGGGTAACATTAGCAATCATGAATGTACGTTGATACCAATCTTTGCTTTTTTGTGACATTCATAGAAGTGTTCATGGAGCAGGACCTGGCAGCCTACTCCTGAAAAACAATCAGCCATCAAAAACCCTGTGAATAGCAGCAGAGCAGTCACATGGTGCAAGGCCTGGCACAGTATCAGGAAGTGTTTTGTTCTTTTGTACATAAAGTTGCTATGAATCAGACTTGACTCAATGACACCTGACAACAACAACAATAGGAGTGTTCAATAAAGTTTAGCAGGCTTGAACCATACACAGGAAAACAATACCATTGTAAAGGATATTCTAGGATAGTGACCAAGGACCAAAGGGGGACGGGATACCATACTGGAAACATGAGAGTTGAAGATCTTCTTCTAAATACTAGACCATTGTTTTTCCTCCTTTGACAACAAGGCCTCCTTATGTTATCCTGCTGCTCTCTTGGGAGTCAAGATACAGAATCTCAAAAAAAAAAATGCATTTTAAAGTTCTACTATAAACTAACAAGCTACACCCCACTTTGTAAAGATAAAGGGAAACTGAAAATTTTTAGCAAATTATGGTACGTATTTTTATGTGTAGCTTACTCAGTAATGTTATCATTCTTGTTATATAACTCTTTACATAGTTTACCATTTAGAAATAAAAGCACAGTATGACACTCAAGTGTATAAGTATTTATCTAAAACATATTTTAAATGTATCCATAATTTTGCCACAGATGTCAATGTACAGCTGTGTCTTTCTCATGAAGAGACGTGAGGAGAATAATGTAGGATGCTAGTAGTCTCAGAAGCTTGCATGAATCTTTAACTGTGTGCTTCCCTAGGATTTTATTTTATTTTTTAATTTCCACTTCTCGAATTTTGTTACACCTCTAGTCTCTCATTTTAATTAAAATTAAATTTAAAAATCAAATCTCTACTGCTAAGTTGCCTGGCCTGGAGCCAAATAAGAGCCACACATTCTCTACTCTGCATCTCCTGATCACTTTAGCAAATTAAATGTGATTAGAAGGGAAAATGCCCTGCATATGGAAAAGAAGAGTTAGTTTTACATTTGTGTCTACTGACCACTAACTTGGTTTTTATTAATATTATTTAAGAACTCATAATATTACACATTTATGGAGTAAAAGAAGATATTGTAAAATATAGTAAGTATGCAATGTGACATGACTATCAAACTAATTAGCATATCTATTACTGATCATTTTTTAACTAACTCTGTCACTTATTTTGAATTATATAATATGTTATTTTTGACTGTAGTCACCCTGCTATGCAAGAAATTCTAATACATATTCTTCCTGTCTGTCTGAAAAGTTGTACCCTTTGACAAACATATCCTCACTTGCTACCCTCACTCTATCTCCTAGTAATCATCATTCTACTTGTATGAGTTCAGTGATTTTCGATTCCATATATGATATAAAAGTGATCTGTATGTGGCTTTTTGCATTTAGGATAATGTCCTCCAGCTTCATCCACTTTGTTAAAAGTTACAATTTCCCTCACTTTTAAGGCAGAATAGTATTCCATTGCATTATCTTAGTTATTGTGAATAATGTTGTTGTGAATATGGGAGTGCAGCTTGTTTTTAATTCCTATGGATACATACCCAGAAGTAGGATTGCTGGATCACATGGTAGTTCTCTTTATAATATTATAAAGAATTTCCATACAGTTTTCTATAATGGCTATACTAGTTTACATGTCTACCAATAATGTATGAGTTCTTTTTTGTCTTCATCCCTAATATTTATCTTTCATCTTTTGGATAAAAGCCATTCTGAAGATGAAGAAATATCTCATTGTTTTAGTTTGTATGACCATAATGATTGGTGGTGCTGAGCAACTTTTGATATACTTGTTAGTCCTTTGTAAGTCTTCTTTAGATAAATGTCTGTTCAGGTCATTTGTCTATTTTTTAATCCAGTCATTTGATGTTTTTATTTTTGGGTTTTTTTTTTGATTGTTTGTTTTTGTGTTTTGGTTTTGATTTAGTTTGCTTCATATTTATTGTTTTTATTATGGTTTTTCTTTTGGTTTTATTGTTTCTTGTTAATTTTTGATGTTGTTTCTTTCCTGTTGAGTTCTTTGAATTCCTTATATGTTTGGGATGTTAACAACTTACCAGATATATGTTAGGCAAATATTTCCTACCATTCTTTGAGTTCTCTTTTTTTTTCATTACTTGTTTCTTTGGCTATACAGAAGATTTTTGGTTTGAAATACTTTTTTGCCTACACTTTCAAGGTCATATTCAAACTAATTATTACCGAGACCAATGATGTAGTGTGTTATTCTTATTTTTTCTTTATAATTAAGTCTTTAATCCATTTTGTGTTGATTTTTGTAATGATATGAGACAGAGATTGAATTCATTCTTCTGCATATAGATAAGCAGTTTTCCCAAAACTACTTAATGAAGAGACTGTTCTTTCCCTGTTCTGTGTTCTTGGCACCTTTGTTGAAAATCAATTCACCATGCATACATGTGTTTGGTTGGGGGCTTTATATCCTGTTCAGCGTGTGCATTTGTATGCCAGCAAAATGGGACTTTGATTGGAATCACCTTATGATATATTTTCAAGTCACAGAGTGTGATACCTCTGGATTTATTCTTTCTGTTCATGTTCATTTTGGCTATTCAAAGTCTTTTGTGGTTCCATATGAATTTAAGGTCTTTTTTTTTTGTATTTCTGTGAAAAATGACATTGGAACTTTGATAAGGATTTCATTGACTCTGTAGATCACTTTGTGTAATGACAATTCTAATAATATTAGTTCTTCCATCCTATAAATACAAAAATATCTATTACTTTTTTCAATTTCTTTCATTAATATATTACAAATTTCAGTAAACAGGTCTTTCAGCTCCTTAGCTAAATTTCCACCTGAGTAGGCAATGAGGAGGGTACCTCCCTGGAACTAGAAAATCTGAGCCTGGGTTCTTATAACAGACTATGTTACATTTCCCCTGTGTGGCTTGACCCTACTTATTCCAGGACCTACCACCTTGGGTGTCCCCTTCCCCAAGCCTTTTCAATACTGGTTTGTACCCCAATCCCCACCACCTTTTTCTTTTAAACATTAGCAGATTACAGATGAGCTCTCAAATAGGGTGCCTTCTGCCTTTAAATAAAAGTCACCTTGCCTGGTTAAAAAAAGAAAAATTGCACCTGAGTATTATAGTTTATTTGTTGCTTTTGCAAATGAGATGGTGTCTGTAATTTCCTTTTCAGATAGCTCGTTATCAATATATTGAAACTGTACCAGTTTTTGCAGCGAAATTTTATATCCTACATTTTAACTGAATTTGTTTCTCAGTTTTTGTTGGACTCTATGGTCTTACTATACATAAAATTATACTGTTAGCAAACAGAAATAATTTTACTTCTTCCTTTCCTATTAAAATGCTTTTTTTATTTCTTCCTCTTGCCTTATTACTCTAGCCAGGTCTTCTAGTACTATGTTGAAAGGAAGTGATAAGAACAGCCATACTTCTATTTGCCCTCTTTTCTAAGGGAAACCAGCAAATTTTCACTGCTGAGAATCATTTTACCTATAGATTTATAATGTATGGTCTTCATTGTTGATGCACATTCTCTATATCCCTAATCTGTTGACATATTTAATTACAAAAGTATGTTACAGTTTTTCACTTTTTTTCACATCTGTTGAGATGGTATTATGGGGTTTTGTCCTTCATTTATTTATGTGGTCTTTTACATTTATTGATTTGTGTATATAGAATCATCTTTACATCTCAAGAATAAGTCTCATTTTATCATTATGAGTGATTATTTTAAGGTGCTGTTGAATTCAGTTTGTTGTTATTTTCCTGAAGATTTTTGAATCTATGTTCATCAGGGATATTAGCCTATAATTTCTTTTTTTGTAGTGTTCTTGCCTGGGTGTCAGGATTATGTCAGCCTTGTTCATTGAGTTTGGAAACAGTACATCCATTTTGATTTCTTGAAAGTTTTTTTATAATAATTGAAATCAGTGCCTCTTTAAAGAATTGATAGAATGCACCAGTGAATCCATCTGTCCCTGTACTTTTCTTTGATAGGGGACATTTTATTACTGATTTAATCACCCTACAAATTATTTGTCTGTTCATATTTCTTTATTATTCAGCCTAGGTAGTTTTATGTGTCTAAGGATATATTCATTTTAGTTGGGCATGGTGGTACATGCCTGTAATCCCAGTGACTTGGGAGGCAGGGACAGGAGGATTGCAAGTTCAAGACCAGTGGCAGTCTGCATAACTTTGCAAGACTCTGTCTCAGAAAAGTTAAAAAATGGGCTGAGGGTGCAGCTCAGTGGTCCAGCACTTGCAAAGCATGCCAGAGCAAGGCCCTGGGTTCAACCTCCAGTACCTCAAAAAAGTGTATTCATTTCTTTTAGATTATTCAATTTGTAGTTCCATAATTGTTCATAGTAGTGTTTAATGATCCTTATTGTTTCTGTGGCATCAGTTGAAATATTGACTCTTTCATTTTGGATTTTATTTGAATCATCATCTTTTTTTTTTTTTTTTTTTTTTTTTTTTTTTTTTTTTTTTTTTTTTTTTTTTTTTTTTTTTTTTTTTTTTTTTTTTTTTTTTTTTTTTTTTTTTTTTTTTTTTTTTTTTTTTTTTTTTTTTTTTTTTTTTTTTTTTGCTCATCCAGCTGGTACTTCCTTTGTTGTCATGATTTGAATATGAAATGCCCCCTAAAGGTCATGTGCTTTAATGTTCAGACCCAGCTGGTGGTGCTGTCCTGGGATGTTATGAAACTTTTGGAGATGGGATTCTTGTTTTGTAGAATTAGCTGTCTATGGGCAGGGCTTTGGAGGTTTTTAACCTCGACCCACAGGCCAGATTGTTCTGTGTTCTTGGTCTACAATGTCATGAGGATGTCGACCGCTGGCCCTGCCTCCACCATGCCTGCCCTGCCACCACTATGGACTGATTGTCTAACTGTGAGCTCCCATTAAACCTCTTCCTCAATACATCCATTTGGGTTGTATTTTCTGCTAAAGCAATGATAGCTGCCTAATGTTGAAAATTGGTACTGGAGAGTGGGGTCATTGCTGGGCAGAAACCTACCCCTAACCATGTGGTTCTAGGCTTTTGGTACTTGTTTGTTGGAGGAATTTGGAAGAGTTTAGAGATGAAGGTGAGATAATTCCTTGAGGACTTGAGGGGTATTTCTGATGAGAATAAGGATGACCAGAATGCCCTTACCACTACAAATACAGATGGGGTTTATGGTGCTCTGAAAGAAAACAAGGACTCTATTGGACAATGGACTACAGGCGATCTACGTCATGTTCTAGTGTAGAGATTGTCTATCGTTTGTTTATGTGCTGGAGATTTGAGAGAGGTTAAATGTAAAAGTTATGAACTAAATAACTCAGAAGAAATATAATGATGGTGAGATATTGGCAGTGTGGTATGGTTGCTGTTTGCTACTTTTAGCCATACTTTTGAGGGAAATATGGAACAAAAAGCACACATACACACACACACACACAAAAAAAAGACCTGGAAAATGTGCAGTTTAAAGAGGGGGAAAGCTATGGCTGTCTAAATTTAGGCTTGTCTAAGGTTACTGTGTGTGGGCTGGGATTTAGCTCAGTGGGTAGAGTGCTGCTCTGCAGTCTCTGAGGCCCCAAGTTCAATTCCCAGGACCGCAAAAATGGGAGAAGGGCCTGGCAATCCCCTCCCAAGACAATCCCGAAGCACTCAGCCATTGAAAACCCTACGAGGGTCTCTATGAGTCGGATACCGACTCGAAGGCACCTAACAATAACAACAACAAGGTTACTGTGGACAGCACTGATTCAGGTCAAAATTGTTAAGGAGATAAGCTACAGTGAAGAAAAGCCTCAACCTTTTACTTTTTGCTTGCACAAAAGAAATTCCCTAAAGGCACATAAGGAGTTGGCCAGCCCTTCTTATCTAAGGCCCCAAGGTGTGGAAAGGGAGTGTCTGAAAAGCTGTCTACCAAATGCATTCCTGAAAAGGTTTCCCAGGCAAATGATTTCATAGCCTTGACATATAATGGCCCCTGCCAGAACTATGATTCAAAAATATTTAGCTACCTTTCTAGTCAGCAGCAAAACTTGGAGATGTCCATGTGATGCTGGTTTTGCAAGCATGAAGAATATAAGAATTCAAGGGTTTTGGAAGCTGCCACCAAAGTTCCAGAGGATAACCTGGCAAGGCAGTGTGTACCAGTGTCTGATACCCTGCATAGAGCCCCTGAAGGGCTAATGTATGAAATTTTGAGGAGCTTGTAGTGCGTAAGAAACAATGGAGACCCCAGGATGTTGGAGATGCCAGCAACATGAAGCATCTGCTGAAGGAAGCTGTCAGCAATAATGTGAACAAGCATAAGAAGGCCATTTGTGACAAAGCCAAAGAGTCAGAGCCACTTAAGCTTGTGTGAGTCCAGATGATCCCAGATGCAAATGATGTTATTTGTGCCAAATGACTGACTTAAACCAACAGAGTTTGTTCCTACAGCAGGATATTGGTCTTGCTACAGACTAGTCTCTCCTTTCTGTGCCCTCATTCCTCCCTTTTGGAAAGGGAATGCTTACTGTGTGCCATTATATGTTGGGAGTATATAACCTGATTTTTGTTTTGTAAGGGCCTACAGCTAAATTTACTTTAAGTCATATTGGAGACTTTGGACTTGACCTTTTGAACAGGATTGAGACTGTTAAGATTTTGAGGACTCTTGAAGTTGGACTGTATACATTTTGCATTGTGAGATGGCTATGACATTTAGCAGACAAAAGCAGACAGAGTGTTATGATTTGGATCTAAAATGTCCCCCAAAGGTGGCACTATCTTGGGAGGTGGTGGAATTTGAGGAGGTGGATTCTAGCTTGAGGAAATAGGTTTTGGGGGTGGCCTTTTAGAGGTTTTTGTCAAGAGTACTGGTCACAGTCACTGTCTTTGCTTCTTGCTCAGGAAGATGTAGTTTTCTTCCATGGGCACTTCTTCCTGCCGCTGCCACACTAACACCATCATATGGACTGATCTACAAACCATGAGCACTCAATAAATCTCTTCCCTCACAAGTTAGCTTTGTGGTTTTTCTGCTACAGAAACAATAATTGACGTCTTTTAAATAACTGACATCTTTTTAAATAACTTTTTAATCTTTTTAAATAACTGACATCTTCTAAAATTTTTTTCATGTGTCATTGATATTCTTTTTTATACTTACCTAGTATTTATTTTATTCATTTCTGCTCTGATCTTCTTTGTTTCCTTTCTTCTACCAACCTTGAGCTGTTTGTTCTCCTTGTTCTATTTCCTTGGGGTAGAACATTAGATTGTAAGAGATTTTTTTATATATAGTCACATGTTACTGTACTATATACATTCTTGTATGTTGTCTTTCTATTAGTTCTTTTTTCTCTAATAGAGCAGGTTAAAAGATAAATATCTTTTCTATTTAACCTTGCTAAAAACTCAAAAATAAATGAAGAGGCTATGGTCAACCATTTTGTGGCAGAGAATGGTGAGTGTAGAATAATTCCTGAAAAGTAGCCAATGAGGCAAGAATTATATGATTTATTTGCACCAATGAAATAGAAATACAAATGAATAACATAAGACTAGAAGTGCATAACACTAACTATCCCAAGTGGTTAAAAATTAGGTATCCTTTATCTGTGGTTTCTTTCTTGAGCCATCAGGAAAGTAGAGAAAACTCTAAGATTTTTGACAAGGCAAAGCCAGAAGATAGGAAGAGTTTAGGTCTACGTAGAAAATGAACTGATGTGGAATACTTAATTTTATTTTTGATGTGAGCAAAAATAATTGCTAATCTATTGTGAATTACTAAAAGAGATAACCCCAAATTTCCTCATGTGTGTATGAGTAATTTCTTGGTTATTTCTGTGGATAACTTATTCTGATCTATTATATGTTGGTTATAACTAATTTTCTAAAGTTAAGTAATAGATAGTTCTAAATTAGTACACACTTATGCAGAAAGACTTTGTGGCAGGTATAAATCTACTCACTTTTAAATATTTTTGTATACCATCAAAGTGTTAACATAAATGTAAGTATCTAAGAGTGTATAAAATGAGAATTGGGGCCTGAAAATATGAAAATCACTTTTTCCTACATTCTGAAATTGACTCAGAATATTTTTATTTTGAGATAAATCTAAAAACTTGAGATTATAGCTATAGCAATTTGACAGAACTACACCAAGACACATATATACGTATCTGACACAAAGATTGCTTTTCTCAAAGCCCTTTTAAAATGAAGTATCTCATGACTGTTTGGGTAAAATGTATATCTTTTTTACAAGTAAATAAACAAAACTTGTGGATAAACTTTGTCCTGCTCTGAAACAGAAGTCTAAGGCCGAAAGCATGCCCCTCATTAATGTATGGGAAAGACATTACAGAGTTTCAATAGCTACAAATGACCATGTTATAAAGGCTGAAATGGAGAGTGATTCTGGAGTGTCTACTCAAGGAAACTGAAATAGAAGAGAAGATGGTAAGACAGGCTCCAGTGAGCTGAGCTTCTGCCTTATTATGTTATAGGGGAATTATACTTGTTAAGATAAATGGTAGTTTTCAAGGTATGCCCAGGAGATTTCACTAAGAGTGCAGTGCTGTCTCTTACTCATACTCAGGTTTTCACACCATTTCATGATTGTCCATAAATCAAAGCCACCACTGTCCTAAACAGAACCTTTATGTAAGAATGAAAAAAAAATTATTTCTTCTCAGAAAGAGAACCCAAAGAGTATTGTCAGAGCTTGCACCATCTAAGGCTCATGCTGATTATGACTCCATGTTGATTTCTTAAGCATATCAATAATTTTCATGATTCTAGTTCCCAATGCATACCACTTTGGTAAAACAGAGACTTGTTTCTTAAAACATTAATTTCTTTCTCTTGCCTTTACTTGCTCCTTCCTCAACAAGTATAAGCATTCCCGGAACTCTTATATCCTAGGGTGGCTGTACCTATTTAGATGGTGTGCATGCATGATGTGCTTATTCATAATAATGAGATCAACTTCCTGTACAAAGAAGATAATCAGTGATGGGAACATGCAAGTTTAACTCTTTCAAAAAATAATATTCCAATAACTGTATATCTGCATTTAAGAAAGGAGAGACTGAGGATATAGCTCAGTAATACAATGCTTGCATAGCACACACCAAGCCCCAAGTTAAATCCCCAGTATCATCACCACCTAAAACACAAAAATTGCCAGGAACCATGGGTGGCACACACCTATAATACTGGCAACTCAGAAGACTGAAGAAGGGGGAATGTGAGTTTGAGGTCAGAGGCAGCCTATACAACTTAGAAAGACCCTGTCTCAAAAAAATAAATAAATAAAAATAAAAAAGAGGCCAGGAGAGAAACTCAATGGTGGAGCACTTGCCTAGCATGCATGAGGTCTAAATTCAATCCCTCAGTATGTGGGGGAGAAAAAATAGATTATGTTAGTTATTTTTGTGTCACTGTGGACAAAATAGCTGACAGAAATAAAGAATGATTTACTTTGCTCATGTCTTTAGAGACTTCAACCTATGTTTGCTTGGCCCCATACACTTGGGCAGAATATCATGGCAGCTGGAGTGTGTGGCGGAGAAGGGGCTTCACCTCACATTGCACAAGCAGCAGAGAGAGAGAGAGAGAGAGAGAGAGAGAGAGAGGGGCCAGGGACAAGATACTCCAAGGACTTGCCTCTAGCACCAGATGGGAACCAAATTCTCATCACATGAGCATGATGGGGACATTTTATATTCACTTCGTAACAAAGACCCATATGTTATCCACTCCTACAATCAAAATACAAAAGCATCCCTCAATGCACCCTACAGTAGGCATATATACTAAAGCAATAATCATTCCAGACTTTGGCATAATCAAAAATTCCTTTTATGTTTCTTGATCTTGTTATTTGATTTCAAAAATCACCTTATTGCATTTCTACATATATCAGATGGTACTCAACAGAGCAGACATAAACACAAGACAGAAAATTAGAGTGTGTCTTTTCAATAGAAAAGAAATTCTCTGCATCCAAATGTAGCAAATGTAATAATTTTACCTAATACACTTTTTTTTTTTGCTGGAAAAAATAAATTTACATTGAGAGAAAAAGCAGAAAATGGTGTAAAAACAAAATTGGCCACATAAATACAGTGGGTTTTTGTTTTGTTTTGTTTTTATTGCCCATATCAGAGTATACTCCTTTTATTTTTTGATATATCTGGTTACTGTTTTAGGAGAGAAATAATGCAAAGAGCCAAGACAGGTGGGAGTAACACAAGCATATTAGTGAGGTTATGATGTAATATTGCTATGTAACAATTGGTTTTTATTAGAGTATATTAATTATACAAAATGAGTTTCATTATGACATTATAATACATGTTTGTAAATGTACTTTGGTCACAGTCCCACCTGTATTACCCTCTTTTTCCCCCTCCCACTTCTAGCTGGTCCCCTTGTTCGAAAATAGTCTTCCTTCTACTTTCATGTCTCTTTCTTTTCTAATCTAGATTTTGCATATGAAAGAAAAGAAAAACAAAAAAACCTGTTTGTAATTCTTAGTGTTCTCTCAAAATTCATCTGGGGATTTGGAAATAGAGCCTTTAGAAAGGGTATTTATTTTAAGTGAGGTCATAGGGTTGAATCCTATGGCTTCCAGTAGGATTAGGGTCCTTATAAGAGGAGACACCAGAGAGCTAGTGGAATCTCTTGCGTGTTCTTTCTCTTCCTCTCTCTCTCTCTCTCTCTCTCTCTCTCCTTCTCTCTCTCTCTCTCCCCCCTCCCTCTCCCTCTCCCTCTCTCTCTCTTTCTCTCATTCCCTCCCTCCTTCTCCTTCTTTACCTCCCTTCCTCCCAACCTCCCTCCTCCATACCTCTTTCAATATGAAGATATATCCAGCAAGAAAGCAGCTATCTGCAAGTCAGGATGAGAGTCCTCAGCAGGAACCAAAACCTTCTGGAAATTTGATCTTAAACTTCCAAGACTCTAGAATTTGAGAAAATAAATTCTTATAATGTACACCACCCACTCTATGGTATTTTGTTTGGCTGACTGAGCATATGCAGACAGTAATGAACAACCACAAAAACTCAATTTATTATAATAAAAATATTTAATTCTTAACACACAAATCAATAATCTACTGTAGCATTGATTTTATGGGCTCAGCATTAGGTGTAGGTCTTCTTTTTGACCTGAAGGAGCAGTGGTCACCAGGAACATGCTATTCTCATAGTCGATGGCAAGGGTGTAAACAGGGAAATCATGCTTGGCAAATTCTCTTCAGATGTGCTTAGATTACATCTACTCACACTTCGTTGACCAAAGCAACTGAATTGAAGGCAGTATCAACAGGACAAGAAAATAAATTCCTCCAGGGGGAATAGGATTGGAATAGTGAATATTTGTTGAACAAGAATACTATCTGCCTCAATAGTCCACAACTTAAATCAGATACAACTTATTTTGGTTTTTGTTTCTAGTCCTTTAAAATTCTATGGGAAGAAATGATTTAAGGAGACAGATTTATATCTTTTCTACCTCAAATTTTATTATGCTTGGACTTTCGAAAATTGTAGTAAAGGAATACTGATTTTTCTATAAGATAATTAGCCATTAAAATGTATTAAAAATCTGTCACCTGTTTATGGAATGTATTTCATACTAGGAAGAATGTCTCATGGAGATCTATGTACTTTTGTTAAAATTAACAAAATAAATGCCTTTAAATGTGTAGCTAACATCACTGCTTACCATTAATAAGTTAACCAAATCATATTAATTTCCAAAAATTAATTGACATTCATTTCTGAATGTCAATTATGATGCATGGTAAAACTGATAAGCAATTTTTTTTAAAAAATGGGATTGTTTTTAAATAAAATTTAAATGAAAGCTATATAACATTCAAGAAGAAGGTAGGTCTTTTCTCACTTTCCTTCAAAGCATACATTCAGACAAACACACACACACAGATATGTCACAATGTGTATACTACCAAGAATGTAAGCTTATTTCATTTTAGCTAAATATAGCATTGCCTGCAGTTATAGCCCTGTGGCATTCGATCCCATCAGATCTCCAAAGCTAAGCAGGGTCGGGCCTGCTTAGTACTTGGATGGGAGACCACCTGGAAACACCAGGTGCTGTAGGCTTGGGAGAAGGACCTGGCAACCCAATCCCAAAAATCGCTCCACCTTTGAAAACCCTGTGAACAGCAGAGAAGCACTGACAATAGTTTCACCTGTTGTAGACAGTGTTGCTATGAGTCTGATACTGACTCCAGGGCACACAACAACAACAACAACAAATATAACATTACTTTTCAGAAAGCTATGGGGTGTATTTTCTATTTTTTATCACATCTGATAGTTAAGAAAAATTTATATTCATTTATTTATTTCTTTATTATGATCATAGAAGCTGATGAAAGTGAAGAAATAATAGTCAAGTTGAGTTATAGGTTTGATTCCCTCCTTCTTATTTCTTGAAAGCGTGGGAAGACAGTCAGTGCTCCCTAATCAGAATGCCATTTATAGACTAACAAGACAAGCACGAGCATTGCAAGAGAAGTAGGGTTGGTATTCAAGCACCATACAGTGTTGAGAAAATTCTGAAACATGCAATAACCTAAAGTTTGTGATTAGTGAACAACACAGTGGGGAAGATATAAATGTGTGCATTAGCGTTGGACCCCAGGAAGATGTATTTGAATCTTAATTCACAAGTAAATGTGTGCCCTTCTCATCAGTTCTGGTTCATGAAGATTCTAATCAAGCAATTTATCTGGTTCATTTCTCATATGCCCTCATCAACTGAAGTGCAAAGTCTACTCAACAGCCAGAAAAGATGAGGTCAGGCTTGAAAATAAGTATTGGCCCATTTGCCCAAAGCCCCAAAGAAATCAGAGTGAGCAAATGAGATCAGCCTGTTTTAGACTAGCCTCTATAGTGCCAGAGCAGTGAGTGAAGGTGAAAATTACAATCAAGCCATTCCTCTGGCACCATTTAGAGCTCTATCATAACAACCAGTGACAAGTTGTTTGACAGTGTGTGTATGTATGTATATGTTGTTGTTGTTAGGTGCCTAACAAGTCCTACTCATATGTGTATGTATATACATTTATGTGTATATATATCTCTATATATATAGAATTCTATTTCTACATATTTGTCTTTACCTTTAATTTTACATAGTCACCCTCTTACTAGATTCTGCTTGAATCAGTAATTGAATGTCATAATTTCTCCCTTTAAACTCAAAAGCAAATTGAGGAGTAAAAGTGCTCATTAGTGACTTTAGAATTTTCTTTTAATAATGGAATGAGAGAAGAGTTTTACCTATGAGTATAAGACAGACTATTGTGTTTTCCACATTAAATGAAGCTAAGCAGAACATTATGAAAGTAAATTTAAAGTCAAAGGTGACATCTTTACCTGTGCATTTGAATCAGATGCCATGGGAAGATGCCATGGCTATGATCTGCCAAAAGCTTGATTGTATTAGACATGGAGCTAGTTAGTATTAGCTAGTGCATGCAAATGTGCAATGGCAAATCAGTGACTAGTTCTTCATTCATACCCAATGCTATTATGCAGAAGTCCCAACCTAAGTTACTAAAGTAGAAAAAATATTTACTGTTCATTTCCTTTCAAAGGGGATATCTAGCTGTCCTTGTTATGTCTCATACATCTGAACATTTACAATCAGAGAGATCAAAATTAAATTCAGTCCTTAAGTGATTGATGAAAAATTTACTCTCACAGGTAGATCAGAGAACAAATAAATTGTTAGAAATGACAGCACTCCTGGTTCTAGGCAACACAGTAGGCACCATCACCACACCAACCCCTGCGTGATCTGGAGTACCGCTTCATTTGCCTCTTTATATCATATTATGATGAAAACTGTCACAATGTGCCTCTTTAGGCGTTGAGCAATCTGTGATTTATCAGAATGCCATCTTGCTGATGAACTAAAAAACAAACCCTGTCTCATCAACAACCAAAGCATTTTACATTGAAATATATTCTCTAATAGCCTCTAAAATTAATCTTCCAAGATGGGTTCCTCAAAGGACATAAAAATAGAAATATCTTTCAAAGCATCTGCTAGTTGATACTAGACTTTTAAGTTTTTGAAATCTACCTCATTTAAGCAACACAAACTATCTTAACTCTTTCCTCCTAAATTCTTCAGAATCAAGTTCAAGTCCAACTTTTTGGGGGGAGACTTTCTGCAACTAATACCAGATGTTACCTATAGGCCTTGTGGTACATCAGGAGTCTGCCCACACCAGGAACATGTGTCTCAATACTTCTAGACCTGGTTGTATAATTTAGAGATCCAATCAAAGTTTCTGGTTTATGGGAAACCTGAGATGTTATTGGATATGAGGCAATATTTGCTTTTGAATTACTAAGTCCAGGGAAAGGAAATAGCATTCATAGATCCCCAAACAATAGCCTCAGGCTCCCTAACAACAACCATAAGTCTGAAAAATTAGAATTCATTGAGGTCCAAAGTAACAGCACAGGAAAAATAGGGAATAAGAAAGCTTGGCAGAGGTAATGGGAATAGAGAATAGAACTATTACTATCTTGAAAAGAAGGTAATTGTCTTTGATTTGAGCAGAAACATTTTTTATTGGAAATTTTTAATGTGTGACTTAATGGGTTTCATTCTGACATGTATTTTATTGTGACATTTCCATATATGCATTTCATTGTACATTGCTCACATAACTTCCCCCTTACCCTATCATGACCCTCCTCTCCCATCTCCCAGCCCCCCACCAATGGCCTCCTTTCTGCTTGTATGTCTTTTTGTGGGAATATTTATCTATATACATGCATTCCGATTTTGATTTAAGTCCAACTTTTTCTATAGTGATCTTTTTACATTTTCATCAGTATTACATGAGTAATCTAGTCTGTTTGCATCATTGCCATCCTTTGGTATTATTGGTATTATTATTATTTCCCGTACTATTAAAGTTGAGCTGTTTACTTTGAGGTTGACCTCTCTCTCCTTCCTTGCTCCTTGCTGGCCCTCCTCCCATCTTCACCCATGCTCACTTCCTTTTGGTAGATCCCTCCCTCCTTCTTTCCCCTCCTTAAATTGTCCCTTCTCTGCCAAGGTTATATGAGCTTTTTATTATGCTCCAAATTATGTATAGGATTTTTTCCTCCTTTTAAGTTTGTTCATCTCTCACATAGGAATAAGAACATGTGGTATTTCTCTTTTGGAGCTTGTGTTCATTCACTTAAGATAATTTTCTCCAGTTATATCCATTTTGCTGCAAGTGACATTATTTCATTTTTTGATTGCTGAGTAGTATTCTACTGTGTATATGTACCATAACTTTTTATCCATTCATCTGTTGCTGGGCACTTTGGTTGATTCTATATCCTTGCTATTGTGAAAAGTGTTACATTGAACATGGAGATGCAGGTGTCTCTGTGGAGTGATGAGTCATCTCCCTTTGGGTATATTCCCAATAGTGGTATAACTGGGTCATATGGTAGACCTATTTTTAGTTTTCTGAGGTAACTCCATATTTATTTCCAAAGTAGTTGAACCAATTTACAACCCCATCAGCAGCGCAAGAGGGTTCCCTTTTCTCCACAACCTCAACAACATTTGTTGTTATTTGTTTTATTGATCTTGGGCATTCTTACTGGAGTAAGATGGAATCTCAGAGGTGTTTAGATTTGCATTTCCCTAATGGCTAGGGATATTGAGCATTTTTTCATGTGTTTCATGGTCTCATGAGCTTCTTCATCTGAGAACTGTCTGGTCAGTTCCTTTGCCCACTTGTGTATTGGGTTATTTGTTTTCTTGGGAATTGTGTTCTTGAGTTCTTTATAATTTCTAGGAATTAGTCCTCTGTCCAATGTATAGGATGCGAAGATTTTTCACATTCAGTGAGGACTTCCTTGACTCTGTTGATTGTTTCCTTTACCGTACAGAAGCTTTTTAATATCATGTAATCCCATTTATCTGTTCTTGTTGTGATTTTCTTGAGCAATTGGAGTCCTATTAAGGAAATGTTTTCCTATGCCTATAGTTGGAGCATATTGCCTATATTTTCTTCTATTTTTAAGTTTCTGGTTTTATGTTGAGGTCTTTTATCCATTTCAAGTTAACTCTCATGCATACTGAGAAGTGTGGGTCTGTTTTCATTTTTCTGCAAGCGGATATCCATGTTTCCCAGCACCGTTTATTGAAAAGTCTATCCTTTCTCCAATTTACCTGTTTTGCTCCTTTATCAAATATCAGGTGGCTATAGATGTGTTGATTTATCTCTGGGTTCTCTATTGTGTTCCACTGGTCTTCAGGCCTATTTTTGTGCCAGTACCAAGCTGTTTTTGCTACTACAAGGGCAGACACATTTAATGATAATGGATGCACAGAACTAATTTGTTCATCTAGTGATAATATTCAAAATTTGATCTTACATGATCTCATTTGCAAAGTGTAGCAACAGGTACTTCCAACTCAGTAAACTTCTGCTTTTCAGTTTTTTCAACTAAGGTATCTGTATGGCAGAGCAGTATGAACAGATTCTCCAGAGTTTATTTGTACTTGTTTTGTTGGAAGTACACATTCAAAATTTCCCTTCTATGTTACAACATATCTATAGTGCTTGTTTTAATATAAAATATACTTTTGATTAGATATGAAGCTCCATGATATAAAAGACTATGCTTATCATATCTATTTATACCTCAAACCTATCCTAGCAAAAAGTACATACCATTAATAAATATTCACTGCATGTTGAGATTTGAAGAAAATGTGGAAGGATGATCCTGTATTTTCTCATATATATTCCCTCTGGAACATTAACAGTACCTTCTGATGTTAAGAAGCACACAATAAAAGATATGTGTGATTGTAATAACTTCTTATGGCTAGGCATAATGGAAAGCAAGTTTTTGTTTTCAGAAAACATGATGGTCCTCTGAATCTATCACTTCAATAGTATCATGACTTGGTGACTCAAGTGACAAAGGCTCTGGTGATGGGCAGCAGTACACATTCCAAAACAAAGTGTGATCACTTGTGTTTGTAAAATAGGTCTTCATGTGTAGCAGACTGCCCATGCATATAGTTTTGGTGTTGCTTATTTTTTATCTACCATCATATATCCTCAGGAACTTATATGGAAATGCTCTCACACATGCAGATAGAGAATAGGCATTAATGCTGCTTCAGTGATGCACCCTTAGGAAGGAATAACACAATGAAATGAGTGCCAGGATACAGATGTCTCTCACCCCAAGATAGAAACAGATCTGGGATCTACAGGTCAAGGAATAAGGACAAGAATGCTTATCCTGATTATGTGTTCATTTATAAGTTTAGCAAATAAACGATAGAACTTTTCTTCCATAGAAAAGTGAATATTGTTTTCAACCATTTGGATTGAGATGGAGCCTATTTTTAAAAAATCAGAATCACTTCAATATTTGATGAATGTGTTGCTGAAGCAAATTTCCAGCTGTGAACTTTATCTGTGAAGTCACCACGCATACATTGCCAACAGCTTCTACAGAAGACCAACACTAAAATTGTTTCAAAGCTAATTCAGAAGGCAATTCTAGTGAATAACCTCATCTGAAGAATGAGAGAACTCTTGGATATGTGGGCAAACTGAATCATCTTTCTCTGTATGTCTCTGCTGCCATATCACCACCTCTGCCTTGCAAATATATTATGAACAATAATGAAAATAACAATAGCTAATAGTTTAAGTATTTCCTATGTGTCAAGCACAGGGCTCAGATCTTTATATGGATTGTCTCATGTTATCCTCACTGTAATGCTATGAGGAAGGTATTATCATCTTTGTTTGATAGACAGGAAATGGAGGTGGGGATTGATTTTGTACCTTGCCCAAGGTAGTAACAGGGGATGCTAGAATGCTAAACTTAAGAATCATATGAAGAAACTAAGCTCTTAACTACTCCAATTGAGACCATTGTTGCATGTCTCATCACTGAAAATGAAGCCTCTTATATAAATTTACAATGCTATTTGGGAAATTAAATCTGTGGCCTAATTTGTTTACTATCTCCGTAGACAGTGTTAGGTAGCCTACTGAGACCATACCCCTCAATTACCATCTCCATTTTTAACTTCAACATTTTATTCTAGATTTAGTAACTCTATTGTTTTATTTTTATCACCCCAGGTTTTTTTGTACTGGTAAATATAACTGAAATTAAATATTCATTAATATCCTGAAATAAATACCACTGAATGAGAATGGAATGGTACACTGAGACATTCATTGCCTTACAGTGGAATGTTAAGAGCCATTTCTAAAGAGTTTGCTTTTTAAAGCAACAGCCTCAGGCTGATTTATTTTATTACATCTTATTTTTAAATGATTAGTCTTCATGTCTTCATTTAATCCTCATCTGTCCCTACAGTTTAAGTTCTGATTGTGACCAAGCAGTCCTGTCATTAACAGTAGGTGCAAAAATGTCAGCCATATGGGGGTGAGCACGTAGTGTTCATGACACATATGTATCAAATAGCAGGACATCAGGTTCTTTTACAAAAAAAGAAAAAAAAAAGCTGTACTTTTTTCTTTCCTTTCTATTTAAGTCAATTTTATTTCCACACCTAATCACAGGTTAAACTCTTTACCTTCATATATAATAATTGAAATATTTAATTTTGTTCTTCATAAACCTAATTGTAAGCCTTAAGTACTACTGAGATTCAGCTTTGAGAAAGGTTGCCATCTCATTTTCCTGATTTATCAAAGCTACTCTGAAGTAATTTTTTAAAGCCTGTTAAAATTAAGGTAACCCCTAAAACAAGATAAGGCCATTTTTCTCTAACCAAAGCATTCTCTCTGCCAACAAAGAGTGTTCACCAATACTCATCATTTTCTTCTACATTTTTTGGTATGTTTTCCCTGTAAATATGATACAAAAGCTAAATAAATCAAGTGTGTGTTAGTGCATGCCTATAATCCCAGCAACTTGGGAGGCAGAGGCAGGAGGATTGCAAGTTCATTCGAGACATGAAGTAGTCTGCATAATTTAGTGAGATCCTGTCTTAAAAACTGAAAAAACTGGGCTGGGGGTGAAGCTCAGTGGTATAGCACTTGCAAAGCATGCAAGCACAAGGGTCTGGGTTCAATCCCAACTACCGGAAAAAAATGCTAAATAAATAATATGCTGACATGCATATTAATGTACATTTCAAATCATTTTTGCTTACTATATTATTTTTAATTCCCATTTATTTATAAATGTTGATGGTGCACAGAGTAATAAGGCCTTTGCTATTTCCATCATGGAATATCACTTTTGGTTATACTTTCATCAACTTACACATTTCACAGTACCTTTTGATTAATATATAGTAGAAAATTGTATGCAATTATGGGTTGTATTCCCTTTCTTCCCCCATGTATTTGTATTGTTGTATTATCTATCTTGAGATTATCCGCAGTTTTTTCTTCAATATCAGATACTCTGTTTTCAGCTTTGTTAAGGCTGGATACTGAAAATGCTACTGTAACACTGAATGCAGTGACTTTGCCTTGTATGTCCAGGATTTCTGTTTGATTCTTCCTCAGGATCTCAATTTCTTTACTGAATTTTTCTTCAAAGTTAGATACTTTTTGGTCCAATGAATCCATTGTTCTCATGCTGCTGCCTTTGAGGTCTCTCAAAATACTTAGAAGCAGGATTCTAAATTCTTTATCTGGCATCTCTAAGAATCCTATTACTTTGAAATTATCTGTTTAGGGGCTTTGATCTATTGGATCTTCCCAGCCAACTTGACCCTGCATGAATCCAATTACTTTGAAATTATCTGCTTAGGGGCTTTGGTCTATTGGATTTTCCCATCCAGCTTGACCCTTCATATTTTGTGTGTTTTTCTGTTGAGACTTGCCCATTGCTTGGTCTAGGTGCTAGGTCTCAGCTCTTCCACGTGTAAAGAGGTTCTCCCCATCCGCTCCTGCAAGGCAGGATGATGATGGTTCAGTGGCACTTCTCTCCCTGGCCCTCACGTCCCAGCCTTCAGGTCTGGTGCCTAGCTCTCACCACAGCCTCTGCAGTCAGCATGGCCCCGTTCATTTCTCTCACCCCTTGTGGTCCTGGCCCCCAAAAGTGCCACAGCCAAAACCATGTCTCTGAAGCTCCTCAGGCCCATGGGGCCATTTCTCTGCATCTTGGCACTCCTGAGCCCTAAACATTCCATTTCTTGAACTGTCTCTCTTAGGTTCCCTACCTGCAGTGCCCCTTCTCTTTGTCACTGGCATTCCCAGGCCCTACTCATGCCAGTGCCTGAACTGTCTCTCTTAGAGTCCCAGTCCTGCATTGCAACTTCTCTGCATCACAGGCATTCCTGGGCTCTAAACTCACCTCCACCTGAACAGACTTTCTTAGGCTCCAGGTTCCAGCAGTGCCAGCCCTTCCTCTCCAACCCCCAAACTCGCCACCACTCAGTCTCTGTCCTTCCAGCTCATGGGTCCAGTGGTGCCAGAGGCCAGGGCAGTAACCTCCTTTCCCTAGTAAAAAGCAAAAGAACCACAGTCTCAGGGTCTGAGACCTGCCAGGGGATTGCACATCCCAGCCCCATCTCAGGGCAGTCCCATAAACCTCTACTTCATTACCCACAATATTTCCTGCCAGTCACACACTCTCCTGGAAGGCCCCATACTTGTTTTCCCTTGGTTGAGGATTCTGGTGAGTTGCTCCATCATTTCCTCCTCCTCTCCATCATTTTAATCTCTACTACTTGGCCAGTTGTCCTTGTGCCATCCTTTATTTTTTTT
This sequence comes from Pedetes capensis, assembly GCA_007922755.1. Lineage (NCBI taxonomy): Eukaryota > Metazoa > Chordata > Mammalia > Rodentia > Pedetidae > Pedetes > Pedetes capensis. The sequence goes on from VMDO01003144.1 coordinate 47,575, forward strand.
TTCTTTTTGAATAGTTAAATCTGTTCACCACTCTTTTTTTGTTTTGAGTAGAGAACTTTACAAATTTCCCTAACTTTTCTCCCCAGTTGAAGCCTTGCTCTCAACTGTCACCATCTTCACTGGAACTCCCTGCTTAGTATATCCTTAAAACAAACCTTCCCAGTGATTGTGGCTCTCAAATTCTTGGAGCATTAGAATCAACTGGAAAACTTATTAAAGTGAAGACTGCTGAGTCCCCCAGCTGTGCCTTCTCCATCATTTCCCATTCCACGTGAATTTGATGGGGTCTGAGTTTATGACAACAAATTCCTCGGCTTTGATATTGTTGGTCCCAAGAATGTACTTTGAAAACTATACTCTAGAAGGGATGTCAGCAAACATTTTCTATAATAGGACAGATAGTAAATATTTCAGACACTATGGTCTCTGTTGCAAGCAGTTGCTCAATTCTGCAGTATAGTGTGAAAACAGCCATAGACAATAGGTAAGCAAATGAACATCGCCATGTTCCAATAAAACCTTATTTATGGGAACTCAAACTTGAATTTCATATAATTTTTGCATGGCACACATGCTGGAGTTTTTTTTTTCAATAATTTTTTAATGTAAAATAAAATAACTTATAGGCCCAAATACAAAAATGTTGACCATGTGCTAGATCTTTATCCTCAGGCTATAATTTCCCAGCACTGGCTCTAGAAGGTAAGAATGATCAAACCTATCAGTAACAAAAACTCATGACAACTGCCAAATAAGGGTTTCCCACTAAAAATAGTTTGATAACAATATTAATTCCCCCAGGAGGCTCATTTCTACTGCAGAAAAAACAAGTTGGATGTTTCAGAGTCACAGTGTTTACTGGAATGTATAATTCTGACAGTTGATAGATTTTTATTTTCCAGTTTCCAGATCCCTGTAAATAACAGAAAATAGTAGTACTTATTATATAGGGAAGCCAGTTTCAAAATTCATAAAACCAAATGACACAAGCTAAGGCTCATTCCTATTAAGAAGGTCTGATCTCATACTGGTTTTGTAATGAACTAATATTCCACTTTGATAGGACTAAAATCTACACCTATACATTTGTTTAGGGTTCCAGAATTTCAAATTCTGTCAATTTTTAAGAATCAATTAGAAAATAATTTTAAAAATTAGGTCAGAATATATTTGGATGACCATATTATCATAGCAGTTATTTCACATGTTTGGCCATTCTTTAGTCTAAAGAGTGCTTATAGTTAGTGACCACCATGGTAGATATGTTTCATCTGTTTCCTAAATCACCCTTCTATGTCCAAGGCTCATTTTTGTTACTAAAAAGGCCATATTAATTGCTAAATATATTTGTAGTCCCATATAATGTCAGTTATTACTTTTCCTTATTAGTCGTGTTTGTGGTCCCTTATAAATGACAGTTATATTTTTACTTATTTCAGAGAGAATTTTTAAGGCTGGCTTCTCATTGAAATAATCAAATATTTTTGGAATTTCAAACACAGCCTAATCATGGGGATGTGGAATGATGTGATCTTCAAGGTCCCTTTGAGCTTTAGAATAAATTAATTGTGAAGATCTATTCATGGTGACTGTAAGCCCTAATCAAAGAAAATGTCGTATTACTTTGGTGCTCAAATTTCCATGTACATAAGAATCACCTGGGGTTCTTATTAAAAACACAGATTTTTGAACCCATAGATTGTAATTCAAGAAGTTTAGTGCCCCCCATTTTTCCTTTACAACAATACCCTAGGTAATTCAGACATAGATGGTTCATAAAACACATTTTGAGTAATACTGACTTACTACAGCCAAATAAATACTTGAGCTTAACTATAAATTAAAATAAAAAGATAACAGATTTCTTTTGATTATACACAGTAGTGGTCTAATAGAATAAACAATCTAAATCACAGAATTCTACAGCAACATGTTCTGGATCACTTTTACTATTCAGCATAAGGAATTATAACTAGTAGAAATTGCTTATAAAAACCCTACTTTTCAGGGACATTTGTGGTGTGACATAATTGAATACTCATAAGCATGAGTGGTATTTTTTACAAGGATAATCTGTTTGATAGGTTTAGGGGTAATGTGAAGTAACTAACCAAGCATTTGTTCCCCAGTTTTCCATGCTGATACCAAGACAGGATATTGTCAAGGCATTTTTCCTTGGGTTGTGCTAGTTAGTAATGCCTGCCCATGTTACTTACTTTATTTACTTGGGATTTGATTGTTGTAGGGCTCCATTGTCAGATACTTGATTCCTAAAGAAAATGTTAATCTGTTTCAGAGCATCCTATGAATTTAAACATGGAAAAAGATTGTGCCCATAGCCCCAGTCTTTGACTAGTACTCAGTTCTACCATATTGTATTCCCTCTTTGATTCTGCAACCAGACCAAACCAGCTAAATTCATAACCTTGCTTAGACATGAAGACAAATTTCCCTTTATATTATTTCCTTCTTAGGTTCACTCCAGTAAGTCAGATTCTTATTATTATCACCCAGTAGGTTTTCAAATTGGGGAGAGTGATGGTAGTTAAAATTTAACTCATATTTTACTATACTTAGAAATAAAACATTGTGACAACGAGGTATTTTCAACTAATACAAAAGTATCTTTGATTTTAACGTATTCCAAATTATAAGCAAGGTCAATATCTAAACCTAAACATATACAGTGCACATTTTCCCCCCAGAAGAATTAGCATAAGCAACAATTGTGGGAAATTCTCTACACACAGCTTGTCATCTCCCTATCCTTCTTATAACATACTCATCTTTCTAGAAAAGTGATTTCAAAAAGAACTTTAATAAAACAGTATCCATACTTAACAGCACATGTAGATTATCTCGTTTAGTTAAGTTGTATGTAAACTTAGTTGGTAAGTGCTTCACAGAGGGCATCATAGATATTTTGTGTAACAACATATATTTAGATTCTTAAGGGAAAAGAATACATGAGCAACATCTTTAAAATAATTAGTACTGTATTCTTTATTTTAAGCTATAAGACCTATAACTTTAAATGCTATTAAGTGTTGGAAATCCAATCACCCCCCTTCAATTTACCAATGTTTCTTTGAAAAGTTTCATACACTTTGAGAGTATCTTCAAATTGATAAATTTTTTCATGTGGTGAAGTGATGCAGTTAGACTAGAACATGACATAAATTATTTTAAAATGTGATGAAAAGATTTTCTTACGCTTTTAATGACAATAGGGCTTTCATGGTATACCAAGTTGCCATTAAAGAATATTTTACATCACTTCAATAAATCTTAAAGTGATTTTCAGATATCACTTTATGTTCCCTGTTGACATAACAAATGAACTATTTCAGATTTCATTGAAAGCTCTTTAGTATATGTCAGCAGACTACTTTGGAACAGTTTCAAAAAGTGACAAAGTGCAGTAAATCACCTCAAAGCAGCTCAACACCACTGTAGCCATTACAAGGTAGAATGCAAGCTTTGTAAATAACAGATCACATATCAACTCGGGTTTGTCACCAAGAAGAAATAGCCAATAAAATTCTGTCAGAGTGGGATGTTCCCTTTCCTAATACCTCACTTTATGTAACATTTTTAAATGTTGACACATTATATGGCTCTGTAATGGAAGATGGGAAATACTCCCTACATTCATCAGACATTTGTCTAGGTAGCCAGGCCTCAATGTCACAAGAAGACTTGACTGTAGAGGAAGTATGTCATCTAGCTCCATGTTCAGAACATCTGCTCCTAGAAGGGGGGAAAAAATCTCAGCATTAGCTAATGAGAGATCCCATATGGAAACTTCACTAAACATGTACTAAAATATTACATATAATAAGGAATTATTTTCAGTTCATTTCAGATTCCTTTGTACAACTAGCCAAGTTAAGTACTTTTGTAATTGAACATATTACTGTCCAAACTGTAATAATTTTCCACATAACAACCAGAGGTATCAAGCCTTCCCTTCTCTGAGGATGGAAGGGTCAATTGTTCATTCAAAATTTATAATCTAATCATTGGGTAAATTATTTTTCCATCACAAAAATGTTTGTGAATGCCTAGTTACACTAAACTTTTAAGAGACCCAGACTGTGATGGTCTCCTGTAATTGTTAATAATGCCATTATAAAATATTCACTCTTTTAGAAATTACTGTGATTAACTTCTGCATTACCATAAATGATTTGCATCAATGATTCTCATTTAGAAGGACTGCCTTTCAATGTCTGATCTTTACTTGCAAAGTATAATAGAAGATGATAATGAGTTCAACATTTATTCAGTATAATGTGGCTAACATGATTAAATAATTGTAGTAAATGGAGGCAGTGCAAGGGTGTAGAAGAAACACTGTAATAAGAGTCAAAATTGCTGAATTCTATCCACTGACTGACTAGTTTTATGACCTTAAGCAAATCATTTTTTCTAGGTATCAAATCTTTCCATTATAAAATGGAGCAAATATTTTATACAGTTGGTATAAATATCAAATGAGATAGTTGATCTGGCAGGGTCTCAGAGGCAAACAAATAGCATGCTCCACTTAGGAATTGGAGGAGAACTTAATAGAGTCTATATACAAAAGTGAGAGGAACAGAGACCAAGGGGAAGTGAAGGGTTACCACCTAGAGTGATGAGGGGAGGTAATGATTACCATACTGGAACCCAGGGACAAAAAAAACTGTGAAGAAAGAACAAATTCCATTCCCAGAAGCTCTGAACTCCCTTAGAAGGATGTAGGCCCTAGTGAGCACTCCCTCCCTCTTCTTATGCCAGAGCATCCCAGAAGCTGAACTCCACAGGAAGCCAGAAGGCAGTGAAGCTTTATAGGTCCACCTCCCAAGACCCCAGAACAAAATGAAAGAGAAGAGCAAGCCTAGAAAAATGATGGAAGATATCCCGGGCAGTTGTTGGGTACTGTTGAGTGGCATCCAACTCATAGTGACCCTGCATACAACAGCAAAACAACCCCCTACAATGTGCCATGCACACAGTCTTTTTATATTTGAGCTCTATGTTGGAGCCACTGTATTTCTTCTCATTTTGAGTTATGCCACTTAAGCAAAATGAGGTCGAAAAGGCTTTACCCCATTCTTGTAATTAAGGTTGATTCTACTTTGAGAAGACAACTCTTCTCCAGTTGTTCCATAAGTGCCTTCAAGTCTGGGAAGCTCATTTTCAGGCACTATATTTGATAATGCTTCTCTGCTATTCGTAGGGTTTTCAATGGCGAATTGTTTCAGAAGTCTGATGCTGGGTCTTTCTCATAAGTCTCTCTTGGTATGGAAGCTCAGCTGAACCTGGGCGACCATGGGTGGCCCTGCTGGTTTCTGAAAATACCAGTGGCATAGCTTTTAGCATCATAACAGCATGCAAGCACCCACAGCATAACAAGCTGACAGACACTGGGCAGAGGGGTATTAAAAAATACTTTAAAGTTATAAACCACCAGAAACATAGAATTCAATAAGAGAAGTCAGAAATTTTGAATTCTTTCCTTTCTTCTGTTACTGTGTATTTTCAGATGAATGTTGCAGAACCTTTTTATACCAAGTAGTGATTATATGGGCTGAGGTTTCACTCAATTGGTAGAGTGCTGTTCCAGTTCCTGAGGACCTGGATTCGATCCCCAGCACTGCAAAAATGAATGAAGGATATGGCTGTCCACTCCTGAAACAATCTCAAAACAATCAGTCATTTAAAACCGTAGGAGGGTCACTGTGAGTCGGATCCAACTCAATAGCACCTAACAACAACAACAACAATGACAACAAGTGATTAGAAACTATATGCATCTTCAGTTAAACTTACAATATGAATGAGCCGGGTAAAATGGCACTCCTCTGTAGTCCTTATGACTTGGGAGGGAGAGGCAGAAGGATCAAGAGTTTAAGACCAGAGGTAACCTGTGTAACTTAGCAAGACCTTGACTCAAAATAAAAAGTAAAATATGGAGTAGGGGCCCAGCCCAATGGTAGAGCACTTGCAAAGTATGTTTGAGGCTCTGGGTTTAAAACCTAAACACTGCTAAATAAATAAATAAATAAATAAATAGATAGATAGATAGATAGATAGATAGATAGCAAAGTCATTTTTAGAAAATGTTACAGTACAACAGCCAGGTTAGAAATTACCAGGTTTAGGAAAGTCCTTGCTAATTTAGGCAAAATTTCTGACCATTGATTTCATATCCAAAGAATAAATACATATTGAAATTGCTTATGCAAACTATTTACCTCTCATTACTTACATAAGATGACCTTATTCAAGGAGTAATGAAAATAAAAATATATTTTTAAGAATGAAATTCACAAATTCATTATAACACCCAAAGTAGAAAGATTGTGTGCAGACATAGCATGCTGACATCCTATCCCATCTGATCTTGGAAGCTAAACAGGGTCAGCCTGGTTAGTCCTTGGATGAGAGATCACCTGGGACTACCAGGTGCTTCAGGGTAGGGAGAAGGACCTGGCAATCCACTCCTTGAAACAATCAGCCATTGAAAACCCTGTAAATATCAGAGAAGCACTGACAATAGTGCCTGACATGGCACAGTGTTTCCTTCTGTTGTACCTAGGGTCACTATGAGTCAGACTTGACTCAGACTCAAGGGCACCTAACAACAACAGGGAGGTGTCAGAGTGTTCTAGGGGTGGTTCCAGGGCACCTGCTATGCTGTTCTTGTCAGGCTTCTCTGGGCTATGCCTCCACGGAGTTTAAATTCTAATGAGCCTGCATTTAAAAAGCACCTGCCCAAAACACACTTATTTTGTAAAACTGCAAATGATCCCCCGAAGCACAAGGAAAAGGCTGTAATGCTGAATTACTCAGTTTCATTAGCACCCATTTTTAATTTCCTAGTGGAACTCCACTGAGACAATCACTGTAAGAGTGGATGTGCATAGGCAGCTGTCAAATGCTTGGCAGGCATAATTAGTTCCCCATTGGAGAAAAGAGACAAAAAAAGGTCTCAGCCATTAATGATAAAGTTTTGTGACATAGTGCCCATTGCCCACCTTTAACAACCAAGCAGATATTCCAGACTAAATAGTTGCATTTTCCCAGAAACTTTGTTAACAAACTATGTGTAATACTGCTTCGTTCTTGCTTTTGTGCCCTGCTCCGTATTGGTCAAAGCAAGAGGTTTGGTTGCTTAATTGCATAAAGGTATAACCTAGTGGTTAAGGAAGCAATAACAATGTACTGAATTTTAGCTTTATCTAGACCTACATTATAATACAGTAGAAAGGTAATAAGCTAACATTGAGGCACATTCCTTTCAGCACTGGTGAGGTTATCTATAAAGAAGACTGGGTAGGATAACTGCTGTTACATACTACTCCCACATTTCACTAGGTCAGCACAATAAACATTTTGTAATTACTCCTCTTAATAGTTAAGTGCATGTCATTCAGAGACCTAGGTATACAATGCTTCAGGGTCTCACTCTTCCTCTAAAGTAAAGGCAAAGAGAGGCAGGGGGAAGGAAGGGAGGGACAGAGACAGAAAGAATGAATGGACTACTCACAGGACTCAAGCACCAGGCCTGAATTATAGGTAATTTTGTTCATATTTTCTTGGCTCTCAATCGATGGCCCAATGTAACATCTAAGTGAACAGGAGAAAATAAGGTGGGGTCCAGTCTATCACTATGTGACACTGCTTTTATTCACATTATGGAAATAGCAAAAGAAAAATTTTATTTCTCATATACAGAATTAACAGTGACTCAACATCTACAGTTGGAAGATGGACCCTGCAAGCCACTCCCCAGAACAATCAGCCATTGAAAATCCTATGAATAGCAAAAGAATCACTGACAGTAGTGTTTGGCCTATCGTATGGAGGGTTGGTGTGAGTCAGATACCAAGGAAACCTAACACCACCACCACCACCACCACCTATGAAGGAACTTATTTTTTAGCTTCCAATATTAACTTCATTCTAGAAATGTTTGTTGCCCTTCAGTCTTACACATTGCTGTTGACCCTGGTTTCATGACTAAAAATCAATGTGTTTTTTAAACAAAATAATTTACTCTTTATTAAGAATGTCAGAAGATGTGTATACAATTATATCAGATATTCCTGTCATTTCCTTAAAAAATAAAGATCATAGGATAACCAGACTGTTAGGACCCTACAAATGTATCCTTTTTGTCTTGTTACACGAATTAGTCTGAATTATCAAATATGTGTCTACCTATATAGAATGGGACTGGGCTTTAGCTCAGTTGATAGAGTGCTGCTCTGCACTCTCTGAGGAGCCAGGTTCAATCTCAAGCACCACAAAGATGGGAGAAGAACATGGCAATCCACTCATAAACTAATCCTGAAGCAATTAACCATTGAAAACTCTATAAAGGTCACCATGAGTTGGACCCTACTTGACAGCATCTAACAACAACAACATGTATAGTTTATCAAAATCTCACAAAAATCTACTGCTGTCAGTATAGTCTAGTAAAAATGGAAGAGCATAAGTTTAGATTTGAGATTCATGGTTACCTGTCTTGGCTTTGCTATCTATTGTGTCTATGTTCTTGAGAAAATAAATCAATAAACATAACTTAATGAAAATTCTTGTTGTTGTTAGATGCCATCGAGTCGGTATCAGACTCATAGCGACTCTACATAAAACAAAACACTATTGTGAGTGCTTCTCAGTATTCATAGAGTTTTCAATAGCTGATTGTTCTTTGGGTGTTGGTTGCTTGGTAGGGTCCTTCTCCCAAGCCTTCAGCACATGGTGTTCCCTGGCTGTCTCCCATCCAAGTACTAACCAGCCCCAACCCTGCCTAGCTTCTGAGATCTGACTGGATCAGAGGCCATAGAGGTATGGTTACAGGCTAATGAAGATTAGTATTTTATTATTATATTACTGCTTAATGCCTAGTGTAGTTCTAATAACCAAGTGTGATATTGAATATGTAAGGGAAGGATCTTGAACTTTAGCCTCAGACAGAACTATATGGTGTCTCAGCTCCTCTACTTACTAGCTGTGTCATTTTCAGCAATTGACTAAATATCTTTGAGCCTCAGTTTTCTCAATTGCAAAATTATATAATAATAACTACTTCGTGAATTCTATATGGGGAAGTCAGTTAATTATACACCAAGAAAAACACATAGGAAATGGAAGAAGATATTTAGACCTGCATTGAGGGTAGAAATTAAAAAATATATATATGTAAAGAACAGCTCCTTAGTTTCTGGTTCCTCATGACTTTCCAACCGTATGAGACAGATGGATGTACTGAGAATCCATCTATAGTACCCACCTGTCAGAGAAGCACTTTTAACAGAAGCACAATGTATTGTCAGAGCACAGCAAAGGAAAAATCAGTTTTAAGTCAATTAACATTTTAAATTAATTCTTTAGCTAGTAAATCAACTAAACTGATTGGAAAATAGCAGTCCTTGGTCATTACATTTTATGAAGAAAGTCCTCTGGAGATTTCAATATACACGCTGATTATTCTGTTGCTGCTGCTGCTGCTGTTGTTGTTGTTGTTGCTGTTAGGTGCTATTGAGTCAGCATCCATCTCATAGCAACCCTATGTACAACAAGAGGAAAACACTGTTGATAGTGCATCTATGATATTCATAGGGTTTTCAGTGGCTGATTGCCTTTTGCGAGTGGGTTGCCAGGTCCTTCTCCCAAGCCTACAGCACCTGGTATTCCTAGGAGGTCTCCCATCCATGTAGTAACTGGGTCCAACCCTGCTTAGCGTCTGAGATCTGACTGGATTGGATGCCACAGTGGTATGATTGCAGGCAAGATTATTCTATAGAGAGTTAAAAAATAATTCATAACCTCAGAGTTATTAGAGCTAAGAAAGAACTCTAGACCCTTTTGTTCAGTCTCCTGTATATTCAGACAGGAAAAGTGCAGACTAAATAAATATTGCAAAAGTTTGCCAGTTATTGATACCTTCATAACTTCTCAAGCCCAGATTTGATAGCATCTATTCAGTTAAGGTTTACAAGAAAGAACAACAACAAAAAAAATGGCAAATTTAGGCAAAATTGTCACACATCTTGTTCAAACAATATAGCCCCAGAAAGGTAGCACAGAAAACTCAAAGCTTAACTATAAATTATTGTTACAATAGAAATAAAATTCCATGTATCAATGCTGAAATGCACCTACTATAACAGGAGAATCAATAATTCCTCTTCAATAGCAATTTGTGTTATTTACTTGACTCTGCATTCTACACACTATGGAAGCATTTTTCTTTGATACTATTAGCAATAAATTACATTTTGAGCAAGTGAAATCACATAATTGGGCTTTTGAGATTGTTTGTAGAAAAAGCTGATGCTTTATACTTAAAGACCAAACAATAAACAAGAAGAAAATATAACCTTCCTCTCACTGCATTGCTAGTGGAGAACTAGTTTGTCCCTGAGCAAGCCAGAGAAAGAACAAATCCCCTATTAAGTGACAAACATTAAAAGCAATCCCAAATGGGCGTTTCACAAATTGGAAATATACAACTCCAATACTGATAGTGTTATTATACTTCTAAAATTCTTCCATGGTTCCATTTTCTTTTCACATTTGTATTAAACTCATCATATAGAAAAGAACCATAGGATTTATTTATTTATTTTTTTTGGTCACTTTCTTCAAGGAATTTACCTGCAGGGGCAAATATATACAGCTAACTTGCTGACTCTGAAAATCTTTACCAAAAGAGAATTACTTTCTATAAAAGTAAATCACTCTTGATTTCCCTTTATGATTATTTTACTTGCTGGGCTTTATCCTTCCTATCTCTTTTTGTTTTCCTAGAATCTAACTAGTGATTATATTGTAGTGGAACACTGGGTTTTAATCACCTTTACCTACATGTCTGCCAGAGTCGAGATGATAATTTTAAAGTGCTCATATCCCATTCTATGATAACTTATAACTGATTTATTAACTTGTCTAAGTAAATAATCTGGAGAAGAAATATTTTATAGAATGATACCAACATCTTAGAAGAAAGTAGTTAGGCCTCTTTAATATAATAAGCACTACAACCAAAAGATGTTAATTAGAGATTAAAAATCAAGTTTGAACAAAATTACTTAAACTCCCAGTGCTTTGCCATTTGTCTGTCCTTAGTCTGAACATGAACTCTTTGCCACAGCAAATTTTTCTCTAGTCAACATTTGATGAGGTGGTAAAGGCTGAGAATTGACTATCACATTACCTTCAGAGGTCAATTAGAGATGATTCATTAACAACAAAAGTTGTTCTCCCAAATTGTATGTATGCGCATGTGTGTGTGTTCATTTCTATATCTTTATGTATGTGTGCAAGCATAGCATGTAATGATCATATAGAAGATATTTTCATATTAAAAATAATTTCATCATTTTCACATCAGCATTTAAAATGTCATAAATGAAAAAATTTATTCCAGAATCCATACACAACCTTTGAGAATAAGAGGAAAGATAGGTTTTTTTTTAAGTCTGAATATTTCTAATTGTTACTAAGTGTAGGTAATAGTCTCTTAAAAAGTATCTAATAAAATAATTTCATACAGTGCAACTTATTAATAGCTAAAGCTCTAACATATGACATATGTTTAAAATATTTTGACACAAATAATTCTACATAAAGTTGCTTCAGAGTTGGATTAATGTCAACATCTCCTTGGTAATTAGATTCAAATTCATTTTTGTCCCTCTTTAGTGTTGCTTATTATGCTTAGCCTTTTTCTTGGCATGCAATGGGAGGGAAGACTTAGATGCTTTTATCTATTCACTAGTATTGTCTCTTACAATGAGAGTTAGTTAGCAGTAATGAGAAGAAGTCATGGCAGCAGCCACAGCACAGAAAATGAGCCAGTAGTCTTGTGTGACTTTAGTCTCTGTGCACACACACATTGATTTCAGCTGTTTCTCTCAAACAATTCAATTCAGAACTAAGGAAGTCAAACAATTCTCTGAACTAAAGGATCATATAGGAAGCAATAGCTTAAGAAATATTTAATGTATTTTTCTACTATGTACAAAGCATTCTGGATAGTAGAGGGATAATGTGAAGTGTAAAATCCAACTCAAAAGTATAGAAGCAGAATGGAGAGACATTTGTTAACCCAGCTCTGCTACAAATTTGAACAAGACATGAAACCTCTTTAAATTTAGGTAAAATTGTAATTCCAGATAACACTCACTCCTTTTACTCTCAAGGAATTTCTGATCCAATTATCACAGACACATGATCTCTAATGTAACTCAAGGTAATGAATATAAGTCCTATATGATTGTTATTGTGTCATTGAGCACTGTAATTGTTGTTAGGTGCCATCGAATTGGGTCCAACTCATAGAGATCCTATGTACAATAGAACAAAACACTCCTGACACTGCACCGTGCCTGGCTCTATGTCAGTGCTTCTCTGCTCTTCATGGGGTGTTCAAAGGCTGATTGTTTCAGGATTGTTTTGGGAATGGGCTCCTAGGTCCTTCTCCCATTTTTGTGGTGCTTGGGATTGAACCCAGGGCCTCAGAGAGTTCTACCAACTGAGCTAAACCCTAGGCCATCATTGTTGTTGTTGTTGTGAGGTGCCGTCGAGTCTGTATCCGACTCATAGCGACCCTCATAGGGTTTTCAATGGCTAAGTGCTTCGGGATTGCCTTGGGAGTGGATTGCCAGGCCCTGCTCCCATTTTTGCGGTGCTGGGAATTGAACTCGAGTCCTCAGAGACTGCAGCGCAGTGCTCTACCCACTGAGCTAAATCCCAGCCCTAGGCCATTATAGAGGACCTAAAATAGTTGGTTGTATTCTTTTTTTTTTTTTTGAGAATGTAAACTTTTATTATACCATGATAGGAAATAAACTGATAATATTTAAAAGATATATACAAGGAATAATAACGTGGGTATTTTATTAAGAAATAAATACCAGAAGTAAAAGTTTAAAAAGAGTGGGAGAGGATAAGGTAGAGGTTTATTACATTTACTCCAAGATATTAAGAACTTCTTTGTTTAATGATTTACTATTGTCAAATGTTACACTGATTTAAAAGCTAAAATGTGAGGCTCTCTCCTTATAAATTTGAAAACTGTAAAGTAAATACACAAAGTAAGGGTCTTCATCATAACATTTCCGTAGATGGATATAATGTTCTTAAACCATATTTACTCCATTACTCTTTCTTATAGTTGGTTATATTCTGTACACATTCCTTACATCTGTCGTCTGAGATAACATCCTATATTGAATCTACAGATTTTCATTTAATATTATAAAATTATTGAACACTTGCAATATATTTGGCAATGTTTTAGGTGCCAGCATAAGAAGTAAGCAAACACACATGTGCATGCACACACACACACACACACACACACACACACACCTGATTTGATGGAATGTGCAGTCTGTTGGGAAGAATCAAGCAATAAAGAAATAAGTAAAACATTCAGGAAGCCAGATGTTGAAATATGCTGTGAATAAAAACAAAGTATCCAGAGGAAGACTGGAGTACCCTGGGAGGAGAGAGGTAGATTTGCTGTTGGCCTTGTAGTCCATTTCTAATACCTAAGCTTTTGCTCTTAATAATGTGGGGAAATGAATTTTGTGTGTAAAGGAATTGAATCACTTCACCTAGATCAAACTGAAGGGGACCTGTTAAGAGGCTGTTGATCTGTTCAAACTGAACAAGCTTGGATGAAGTATAGTTGTGAGAAGTCCTGGGTCTATGTTTTGAAAATAAAATCATCAAACTTGTTGATAGATGATCTGTAATAGAGAGAAGGAGTGCCAATGACTCCACGGGTAGGCTCCATGTGAACTCCTGCAATAGTAGACATTCTGTACTCCAAGATAGGAAGATCAAGAAGTCAAGGCCAGAGGCATCATGCGGAATTTAGCAAGACCTGTCTCAAAATAAAAAATAAAAAATGACCTGGGAGGCCGGGCATGATGGCTCATGTCTGTAATCTCAGTGAGTTGGGAGGTGGAGGCAAGAGGATCCAGGTTCAGGCCAGAGGCAGCCTGTATAACTGGCCCTGGGTTTGACCCCCAAATACCACAAAAAATGGGGAGGGGAGGAGTGTAGTCCAATGATAGAGTACTTGCCTATTATATATGAAGCCCTGGATTTAACCTTCCAGTACTGCAAAAATTTAAAAATTTATTTTTTTTAAATACTCTATAAGCTATTAGAAATTGCAGTTACCAAAGACCATAGGAGTTGTAGGAGTTGGGGATGGAGCTAAGGAATGAGCTTCAAAAATACTAAGTTTGAAAGCCCTCTTGTAATATGATTGGTAGAGCACCACTCTGCAGTCTCTGAGGTCCTGAGTTCAATTCCTAGCACCACAAAAATGGGAGAAGGACGTGGCAATCCATTCCCTGGGCAATCTTGAAACAATCAGCCATTGAAAACACTATGAGGGTCGCTATGAGTTGGACATGACTCCATGGCATCTAAAACAATAACAACAACAACAACATTGTAATATGAAAATATCTCTCTTGCCCAAGCTATGCATAGCCTCATCTTATTCCCTTTTTCACCCATCCATGTGGGTACCCTCAGGAAGGAACAGGATCCTTCTCATTCTGCATATGCACAGGAAGCTGAGCTCCTATGCCTTAAAGTCCTGTGATGTGTTTCTGTTGATAAAACAAACAATTGGTAAGTGTATGCACAGTATTATCACAGACTCAGTGACTGCACATGCCCATCATTGCCCAGTAACAAACAAACTTTCAGATGCCTAATGTATTCCAATAATGATCTGACTCAGTACTTGCATCTCAAGTTCCCATGTTTTCAATAATGAATTTCCTTAGAACAATTTATAATTTTAAAATCTTCCCCTCACAAACACATACTGCTTTTTGGTGTTTTTGTTATTGTTTATGAAATCTTTCTAGAAACTACCTCTGATTTTCTTTCCGTTCATTTATTTTCATTCTTAGTTCTTTACAATGAATTGGTCAGCTGTGCTAAGTGGATGCTAAATCATATCACTCACTTGAAGAGAATGTTGATTAATATTTAGAGAGCTCTATGTTATATGGAATTTAGCTCAGTGGGTAGAGCGCTGTGCTGCAGTCTCTGAGGTCCCAAGTTCAATTCCCAGCACCACAAAAATGGGAGAAGGGCCTGGCAATCCACTCCCAAGGCAATCCCGAAGCACTCAGCCATTGAAAACCCTATGAGGGTCGCTATGAGTCGGATACCAACTCGACGGCACCTAACAACAACAACAACAATGTTATATGGAATAACTGTCCCTCAGGAACAGGTTGTTAATGAAATAAATTTGAGGCAACTTGCCCAGCTTAGAACTTCATGCCAGTAACCTAAGAAATAATCTTTAAATATTAATCAATCCTTATCAATCTGCCAGCAAACACATACAGTACCTTCACACAATTCTCTTTCAATGGTTCTAGTATAGACTCTAGAATCTGAATCTAATATATGTTCTCCATTGTTCTAATCAGCTAACCAAGCAACCATTAGACAAGAACTCCTTTATACCTCCAAAATAAACTCACTTCCATGATGGGTAATGAAATGAAATGAAGATTAATATAATATCTTCTACTGAAATCAGTACTCTTAGAATACCTTCAAAATCCAAAAAATAGGGCTTTTTTGTTTCTTGTATTAGAATTATATTATGTAAAAATGAATATAAACCAATTCATATTACAGATGCAAACTATTCTCACTATAAATGTAGTCTCTTTTTTATGGAATTTTAAAATTATACATCACTTTTTGGGCAGAAAACAATGACTCTTTAGACCTATATGTTTGCACACAAATACAAATGTTTTGTAGTACACTCATTCCCTGAAGTAGGTTTAGAAAGAGGAGATTTGGATTTGGCAACATTGCCTCTGTTCATTTAATTATGACTGCATATTTATTTAGGAACAAAGTAATTCAATGAGGCACTAAAATCAAATATCCCTTTAATTAAGCTGGAAAAGAGATGGACTTTATCTTAGATATTGTTTATTGTAATTAATAGAATGAGAATACTATGTCTTCAAAGAAGGTATCACAATTCCTTTGTAATAAAGACACTTCTATCCGGCTGCATTGTCTGTAACCTTGAGTTTGATCTTGTTTCATCTAGTTTAATATTTTCTGAAAAAAGATGTTCAAAGCATGAAACACTATACAATTGCTATTGTTATTGATATTTTCTGTGGCAATTTGTACATTTATAGATGGTACAAATGAGCTTTACTGAAATCATAAAGTATTTAGGAAAATCCACAACCTTCAAAACTATTGGCACTTACTTAAGCTCAGTAGACTAAACAAGTCCTGGCCAAAAGAGAGAAATAATACAGAAGGCTTTCAAATTAATTAAAACAACTCACAAGGCATCTACCTCACTAATTCCTTTTCTGAGTTTTTAAGTTTTTAATGTCTTAGCAAGCAATTTATTTTACTATATGAAACACTGTATACATTCATTCTCATCCTATCAAACTCTTATTATTAAATTGCTCATCTGTTCTGGTAAATATTTGAATCAGTTATTCATGTATGATATTTAAATTTGAGAGAATTTTTTTTTTACAAAAAATACTCTGGGCATCTTCTGACACTTCAATTAATTTCAGACAGCACTGTTTAGTTTTCGTTGTTAGGTGCCATCGAATCATGTCCTACTCATAGCGACCCTCATAGGGTTTTCAATGGCTGACTGTTTCGGGGTTGCCTCGGGAGTGGATTGCCATGTCCTTCTTCCTTTTTTGCGGTGCTGGGAATTGAACTCAGGACCTCAGAGACCACAGAGCAGTGCTCTACCAACTGAGCTAAATCCAGTTCTCTACTATTAAGAAAAGTTTAAGTAAATGTTAGAAATGAAATTCTCTGCATGTCAATTTCTACTGCAAATAGAATATTTAATATATATAGCATGGGGTGGAGTGTTCACAATAGTAATAGTCAACCATAAAAATCTGTTTAAGGAGATTTATTGTTTGAATATCTCTATTTATAAGCAATGTTCCAAACGTATGTAGTAGCTGATTCACTGGCACATATTTGTGTGGGCCATAAAAGGCTATTGTTTTTACTTATATGTTGTCTTTGGCTACTGGATATGCTTTCTTCAGAAAATATTTTTGTTTTTTCACAAATACCAAAATCTAAAAGAATATGTTGTTGTTGTTAGGCCTGTTGAAGTCAGGTCCAGTCAAACTGAAATAAGAAATAAATTGTATCCAAATGTATATGGCAGATGCCAATGTAAAGGACAGAAGTCATTAAAAAGAATGGTATATATCAGGTTTATCCTGTGTATACATTTTTATTCTCTCATATTTTTGGTCCTTATTTCAACCTTTCTGTTCACCTGTTTCTTTCTCAATATTTTTCATTCTTTTTCCATCTTTCAAAAGCACTAGATTTTTAAAAAAGACTTTATCTTGTATTAGGAAAAAAGCCAAGTGACAAAACTAAAATTTTCAAAATTAAATGAAAATGGAGTTATTTATTTTATGAAAGTATTCATAATAAGATTCATTAAGTATACATTTGATTTATACATAACTTTGGAGCCTGCTCCTGATATGTAGAGTATAACTCATTTCATCAGAAAAGTGGCACCCACTGAGGCCAGCTAGGTAAAATGAATTCCTCCAAATATCTCAGTAATCAAATAAATGCTCAACTTTCTGAACAGAAATAATATATATATATAAATATTCAATAAACATTTATGTTTAGTTTTTATTAATACATGACACCTAAATAATCACAATATATAAGGTCAGTAGGAAAGATATACAGAAACAAACAATACTATGTACATATATAGATGTGCAATCTTTATAAGGTTTTCTCCTACTTTGGATTAAGTTTAAGTAAAAGAACCAAAAATAATACTCCTATTTTGATTTTTGTGGAATTTACCAGAACACTCTGTCCCATGAAAGAACACACAACCTCTGGTTTGCTTGAGTTGCAAACCATTAAATTAGCAACACACTGAAAGAGAAAGATAGGACTCTAAAAATAGTGGAATATATATTTTCACATTTCTTAAAATTCTAAAGAAAATTGTCCAAATAAACTCCATAATTTTATTGAAATTTTTGTTGTATTATAAACAGATGAGAAATAAATATCTAATTTTTATAGTAGTCATTTACCTTCAGCATCCATCATTAAATCAGCTCTCCTACATTTAGGACAAATATTTCAAGATCTAGACTTATTCTTACAAAACACTCATTATGCTCAAATTATCTGTCTCAATTATGTGTTCCTCCTGCAAGCCTTAAAATATCTTTAGGGCAGAATTGTCTTTTTTAGCAGTGTCTTCCTAATATTTAACATAAGATAGACAAGTGTATCTTTGTAACAATTAAAATGATTTGTTGCTGTTAGGTGCCATTGCATAATATCTGACTCCTAGACACCATAAATACAGCATGACAAAACAATACCCAGCACTATGCCATGTACATGATCTTTTTATGTCTCCAAGCACATCACTGCAGCCACTCTGTTTCTTCTCATTTTGAGTCATGCCACATCAGTGAGAGGTGGTCCCAGGGGGGTTACTACATTCCCATCATTAATATCAACTTTATTTTGAGAAGGCAACTCTTCCCCAGTCATTCCTTGAGCAGGGGGCTCCTTTTCAGGCACTATATTTGAAAATGCTTCTCTGCTATTCATTGGTTTTTCAATGGCTAATGGTTTCAGGAGTGGGCTGCTGGATCCTTCTCCCTAGTCTTAGTCTGGAAACTCAGCTGAAACCTGTCCACCATGGGTGGCCCTGCTGTTACCTGAAATATCAGTGGCATAGCTCTCAGCATCACAGCAAAATACAAGCCCCCACAGCATGACCAGCTGACACACATGTGCAAGAATTAAAATGACAGCATTATATAATAGTAAGAGCTTACTATATGCCAGATTCCTGCAGCTGTACCACTGTGGGATCCAGCCCCATCAGATCTTGGAAGCTAAGCAGGATTGGGCCTGGTTAGTACTTAGATGAGAGACCTCCTGAAAACACCAGGTGTGATAGGTTTGGGAGAAGGACCTGGCTGGCATCCCACTCCTAAAAAACAATCAGCTATTGAAAACACTATGAATAGCAGAGAAGCACTAACAATACCGTTTCGCCTGTTGTACATAGGGTTGCTATGAGTCGGACGCTGACTCAGTGGCACCTAACAATAACAATAACATATGCTGGGCTATTTTAAGTGCATGTTGTTGTTGTTGTTAGGTGTCATCGAGTCGAGTTTGATTCAAGGCGACCCCATGTACAACATACCCTATGTACAACAGAAACACTTCCCGATTCTGTGCCAGGGGCATGATCTTATTTATATTTAGGCCCATTAAGTACTTAGTATGTGTTAATTCATATTTACCCTCAGATGTTATTATTATACCTATTTAGGAAATAAGCAAAGTGAAGTAGAAAACAGTTATTCAATTTGCCTCGAATAAAACAATGGGTAAGTGGCAAAACTAATGTTCCAACATAGGAAATCTGTACTCCTAAGCACTATGTTATAGTGCATTGAGTATAAATAAACCCATAGTAAATATTTGATGATTGGACAAGTCACTGCAGTCTCAATATGTATTTGGAATGTAGTCAAGCAGTTGATCTCAGTTAAATAATGTTGCTGGGTTCCTGCGAGTCAGATCTGACTTGTACTGATCCTATGTACAATAGAACAAAACACTACTCAACACTGTGTAATGCACATGACCTTTTTATGTTTGAGCCCAGTGTTTTAGACACTGTGTTTCTTCTCATTTTGAGTTGGGCCACATCAGCAAAAGAAGGTCCCAGAGACTTTATTTCATTCCCATTATTAAGGTCGACTTTGCTTTGAGAAGGCAACTCTTCCACAGTCGTTTTCTGAATGCCTTCCAGCCTGGTGGGTTCATTTTTTAGCACTATATTTGACAGTGTTTCTCTGGTATTCATAGAGTTTTCTTTTCTTTCCTTTTCTTTTCTTTTCTTTTCTTTCTGTCTTTCTTTATTTTTTCAGTACTGGGGACAAACCCAGGCCCTCACACTTTCATGCTTTGCAAGTACTGTACCACTGAGCTGCACCCTTGTTGTTGTTAGGTGCCACAAAGGCATATCAACTCATAACGACCCTCATAGAGTTTTCAATGGCTGATTGTTTTGGAATTGCCTGGGGAGTGGATTGCCAGGTCCTTCTCCCATTTTTGCAGTGCTGGGAATTAAACCCAGGACCTCAGAAATTGCAGAGTGGCACTCTACCAACTGAGCTAAATTCCAGCACCCCTAGCCCAATTTTTTTTTACTTTTTGAGACAGAATCTCTCTAAGTTATGCAGACTACCTCTGGTCTGGAACTTGCAATCTTCCTGCCTCTGCCTACCGAGTCACTGGGATTATAGTTGTGCACCACCATGCCCAGCTATTCATAGTTTTCAATGATTAATGGTTTCGAGGGTGATCTGTCAGGTACTTCTCCCTAGTCTGTCTTTGTCTGGAAGCTCTGCTGAAACCTGTCCCGCATGGGTGGCCCTGCTGGTAGCTGAAATACGTGTGGAGTAGCTTCAGCATCATAGCAACACATAAGCCCCCACAGCATGACAAGGTGGCAGACACATGGGGGCAATTAAATAATAGAACAATTCTGTCTCATGACTAACTCGAATAATTGATTTTGAGATGTTACCTGTTATATATAAGATATCTTTTAACTTTGTTGGGGTAGTATGGCTATTCCTTGGAGGGTGGAATAGTACTGAAAGTGACATATAAAACTTTTCAATCCTACCAGCAATTGAAAGACCTACCAGCTATAAGAAGCTGAAAACACTGACACTATGTGATTCTGTTGGCAAGGTAAGGGCGGAGAATGATAACTAAGGAATTAAATAACTCAATATGTAAATAAAAGGGAGAAAGAAAAATCAATTCAATAATGAGCATTGAATATTTAGGTCATTAATAAATAAAGCCTCATAATAGAATATCTGTAACAGCAATTGCCTCACTAAATGTGATTGATATGGGTTTATGCTGAAGCATTAAATAAAGCAATACAAATTCCCCAAGTGGAATCTTTCATCCTTTACTTGCTAAATATTCATTTGTTGTGAATTTCTTGATGTGAGATTAGAGGAATGATGTTACTACATATAACATTTTTTAAAAATTAAAGTTTACTGTTTTTAAATTATGGTCAGACCACAGTGATCAATACTAAGACTTTGCATATGAGAACAAGCCTCTAATCCCAGCATTTGGGAAGCTGAGGCAGAAGGATTGGGAGTTCAAGGCCAACCCTGAGCTTGAAAATCTGTCTCAAAAAACAAAAACAAGCAAACAAAAAACAAGAAAAAGAAAATAAAAAGAAAAATACTACTATCTTTAACTTGCAAATTCTGTTAGGTTCTGCTTTGTTATGGCCAACATTATCCACAGGAACACCACTTGTTGTTAGGTGTTGTTGAGTCAGGTCCTACTCATAGCAACCTTCATAGGGTTTTCAATGGCTGACTGTTTAAGGATTTCTTTGGGAGTGGATTGCTATGTCCTTCTCTTGTTTTTGCAGTGCTGGGGATGGAAGTCATGGCCTCAGAGAGCACAGAGCAGCGCTCTACCAATTGAGCTCAATCCCAGCCCACAGAAACATAAAGGCAACTACAATTTTGTCTTCTCTTTTGCATAAAGCCTGAATTCTTTCACCTGACTAAACTGAATTCTTCAAAATACTTGGTAGACATGAATCTCTTTATGGCTGACTAAAATGCCATTGTATACTATATTCTTTATGCGTTCTTCCATTGAAGGACACCTAAACTGATTCCATAACTTGGATATTATGAATAGTGTTGTGATAAAAACGGGTATTCAGTATCTCTGTAATAAGCTGACATTAATTCTTTTGAGTATATATCCAGAAGTGCTGTAAGAGTATCAAATATTTGTATCTATTTTAATTTTTTGAGGAACCTCTTACAGATTTTCCTAGCAGCTCTAGTAATTTACATACCTACATGCAGTCCAACATTTATTTTTAAAAACAGCTATATATATATAGCCAATTACACTTGGAACCCCAAGATTTGTTTAGGTTAACTGGATTCCTGAACGTATTAGGCTTTGCAAATAATTGCATGCAAAAGCAAGCTAAGTGAGACAACGTACCGTGATGCTATTGTGTATATGTATGTAATTAAATTTATGTTTTGAAGAATGTGCATTAGAACATAGATATTTGACATATAATCCTGAATTAGGAACCCTAAGTCATCTGTTTACTAGTAATTAGACAGTATGTACATGTTTGTGTATTTAGGCCCACTTGGATTTAGCTCAGTTGGTAGAGTGCTGCTCTGCAGTCTCTGAGGTCCCGAGTTCGATTCCCAGCACCGCAAAAATGGGAGAAGGACGTGGTAACCCACTTCCAAGGCAATCCTGAAACAATCTGCCATTGAAAATCCTGTGAGGGTCGCTATGAGTGGGACACCACTCGCCAGCACTTAAGAACAACAATAACATATCTCTCCAGGGAGAAGGACCCAGCAACCCACTCCCAAAAAACAAAATCAGCCATTGAAAACCCTATGAATATCAGAGAAGCAGTAACAATACTGTTTTGTCTGTTGAATGTAGGGTTGCTATGAGTCGGACACCAACTTGATGGCACCTAACAACAACAACAACATGTCTCTGCATGGATGTATGGGTTGAGAAAGTTAATGGGAGGCTAATAAACAGAAATACTTTAGAATATGGGTATATTTTGTATTCACAAAAACTATTAACAATATTAAACATTTGCAAATTTTATTATAAAAATGAAATAGTCACAGAGTCACGTTCAAGCACATGTTTCAAGCTCATGATCCAGCTTCTATTTTGTCCATGTGGTAAAACCATCTAAGGGCAAATAAACAAAAATTTGTCATGTCAACATCTTTGAGTAACATACTCTATTGATGACCTTATGGATTTATTTTAATTATGGAATAAAATTGGTAGCCAGTTTGTGAAATGCTAACGTGAATAGAGGTGAAGGAAGTAGAAGGATGGAGAGCTTGAGGTACCTTGTTGACCACATATTCCGGCAGGACTAAGTTCTGGCAAAGTTAGGAGACAGATGCCATTTAAGAGAGTAATATTTCTTCCTCAATTCCTGCCCCTCAGTCATTCCCTCAAGTGTTCTTGGCTCATTTTCTCTGAGCTTCCTCATCTATTCACATCGACACTTGAACAAAATTTGATAAGCCAATATCTAAATGTACTTCTCTAACCTTGACCACTAACTTCCACTCAAATGTGACATCCCAAGAACTTATTTACCATAGGCATCTGAATATCATAAAGAGATCTGAATTTGCCAGATCTGAAATAGAACTTTTGACTGTCTGAATATACATCAACTTCATCAATTTCTCAAGCCGATCCCTTTTATCCAAACTATATACAAGTTTTGCCACCTATACTTTCCAAATATATTACATATCAATTCAACTTTCAACTTCTTTCAACTTTACACTGCCCTTAGTTCCTGCCACCATTCTCTCTCACTGTATACTGTGATGTTAACCAACTATTCAGCATGTATTCAAATATTATGGCATATTATTATCCATTCTGATTGGCTGGAAACATTTTCAGATTGATAAGTGCCAAAAGCTATACACATTTTTGAATGTTTTGAATCTCTTTCACTGAACTGTTTTCCCTGATTCTTCTTTTGTTACTTTAGTTTATATTCTGTATCAATGAAAAAGGCATTTTCTATTTTAAATAGATAGTGGCTTATATCAGTCTCCCATTTAAAGCCCTATAAAGTTTTCATTACTAGAATAAAAGGCTGATTCCTCATTTTGGTTTAAAAGCTCTGTATAATCTGGCACTGTCTACATTGTAAATCTCATTTCTTACTATCCTTCTCTCATTCACCATTCTACATGCACAATAGTTCCATTTCTATAGCTACAGCACTCCAAGTTCCTACCCATTTTACACTACTGTCTCTTCTTCCTGGGTCATTTTCCCCTTATTGTTTACTTGACTATATTCATCTTTTTCAGATTTCAGCTCAGATGTTACTTCCTCTAAGAAGCCTTCATGCTCTAAAACAGCCATACACCAGTCAGTCCTTATTTGATTATTCTCCTCAGTTTTTAATTGCTCTTATCCAAATTTATTTGTTGTATGTCTCCTCTCTTGGAGTATCATTCTGTAAAGGCATAAATTTTTATTTTGTTAAAGAGAACTATACATACTGCTTGGAACATAACACATGCTCAATGAATAACCAACACTTCATATGTCACCTGTGCTTAGAATGCAGTATATGCTCAGTGAGTGTTAAATCTTTTTGATCAGTGATTCTCCCTTGGAGGGTATGTTTTCTAATGAATTCAAATAAGAAGTATTTCTTAGCCACCCATCATTTGTTGATAGGTGCCATCAAGTCATGTCTGACTCATAGCAACCCTCACAGAGTTTTCAATGGCTGATTGTTTCAAGATTACCTCGAGAGTGGAGTGCCACATCCTTCTCCCATTTTTGCTGTGCTGGGAATCAAACCCAGTGCTCTACCAACTGAGCTAAATCCCAGCCTCTAGGAAGAAAGAAAGCCAAACTACACCAGAATTATAATGAAGAAGGAAAAAAAATTAGAGGAAACCTCTGCGTAAGATGATTGTTTCAGTGATTCTTGATAACCAAATGGGAATAGTTCTAATAGTAGAAGTGTCAGCCCTTCTCTGACAGTGAGGTGCTCCCAGGCCAGGCAGATTGGCTGGGTATTATAAAGCCAAGAATGGCTTTATGACACTCTTTGTCCACACTGCTTAGGAGTGGCCCACTTTGTCTAAGTAAGTTTTGCAAATGACAGCCATCATATTATTGAGACACCTAGTCTCAGGTAAGTTTATATATAGCAAGTGGTCTATTTTGCTGTCTCTTTTCCTACTAGACTGTGAGAAGCTTCAGAGAGGCTGTCACACAAAATGAACTAGAGGAGATGATGGAAGGAAGAGAAAGGGAACCAGTTACTAGGTACAACAGTTTGTTGTTATAAAGAGTTAACAAAATAGTGACCGACATTTTCAGCATGGGATCATCTTCTGTTATTAAGTATCTCCAATGGTTGGCAACTTATGTGACAATTTTGAAATCTGGGTAAAACAGCGAAAATTGTCCAGATTTGTAACTTCCTGTGGTTTTCCTTCTATAACATTTTTGACACAAACATAAAGCCTTATAAACAGGCAAACAGCGCAACAAGGCTGAATGGAAACTGGCTGATTTCAAGTTTATTATTTGAGGTCAGGAAGAAATGAGGCTTGAAATAGCAGCCACCAGGCCTGAACTCCCCAGGAATCAAATGAATCCGATTTAGTAGAGGCTGAGTAGTTTGATTTTGTTAGTTCTTTGTATCTTTTAAAAAGACAATTTTAGAATAGAGGTCCTATAATTACTTGATTTTTTTTTCCAATCTCATAATTGTCTTAAAAGCACTTAAGGTCATTTGTAATTTCTGCTCTGATCAATTTCAGTCTACATTTGACCAGCCATATTAGAAATGTGTCAATAAATATATTGATTATATAGTGCTATCCTCTGTATTATGTGATTATTTTTAGAGAAAGCTAGATATTCTTATTTTGGCACAAGGAAATAGGATAGATAGGTAGGTATAATCTACTGACAGGATTATCTTTAAAATTCTACATCTCTTTTCCTGGCCTTCTCACAGAATTAGTTGCAATCCAGTACATTTCCCAAGAAAACTTTTGCTATTGAATCAATGACATCAATGCCATAATACTGTAGTATGCCTAAAGTACACTGAAAATTGTCGAGCATGGTGGCACACACTTCTCATCCCATTGACATAAAGGGCTGAGGCAGAAGGATCAAGGCTAGAGGGAGCTTTCATAACTTAAGGAAACCTTGTCTCAAAATGAAAAATTCAAAATGGGCTATGGGTGCAACCCAGTGGTAGAGAACTTGCAAATTATGCATGAAGCCCCAGGTTCAACTCCCAAGGGTGGGGGGGAAAGGAAAGGAAGGAAGGAAAGAAAGTAGGAAGGAAGAAAGGAAGGGAGGGAGGGAAAATTGATTTGACTATTTGTTTCTCTTATACATCCACATGCAGATAAAAAAATCACTTTCTACGTACTTGCTTTATGTTTTTCTAAGTAGTCATAATCAACTCCCTAGGCAGTTTACCAAATATTTAGCCTCCGTTCCCTATCCTGCCTTTTGGACAATATGCCTACACATATCAACAGATATCCATTCAGTTTATTTTTGCAACATGTGCTTTACCTCACATATATTCTATTTCTTTTACTGACTGAGTTCATATCATCATTTCTCACATCATTCCTTATGCATACAATTTGATTTGCCATGGTTCGTTGTAGACGTTCCTGTTGAACCTCACCAAAATAATTTTTGATTTGTTCTAAATTTGTATTTGATGACTCTGGAGTCTACCCTTCCACAAGTGTTATGTTCCATTCATTCTGGAAATATTGTCTAGTAAAATTTGACGTAAAATAAAGTTAGATATATTCTTTTGTTGTGAAATATCCAGGTTTCACTATAAAAAGTATAATTGATTTTTAGCACTTAATTTTTGTGAGAAATGATGTGCCCAGTTTTTATGGGCTGATTACCTAGATTACAACATCTGGCTTTTTTGATGCCATTAGAAAAAAATTTGATTCTCCGAAGTATCTGATTGTATGGAAGTGAGGCAGCAGATTTCTACAACAGGTTTCTAATCTAGACTACAACAATCCTCGTGATTTTACATAGCATGTTTTTGGCAATCTCCTTCAAGTTAATAGTTAATATATGACTTACTCTACTAAGAAGGCAAATTAATGATTGTCATTATGTCGTGCTTGAATAGCTTTGGGAAGGACACCGACAGCTGCTGCAAAGGAAAGTGTGATAGCATTTCAGTGAGATGTCATAACACCAACATTCAGGCCTAAAAACAAAAGTGAACTCGTATACCTGAATTGGAGCTATGGCACAGATAACATGAGGTCATGACTACATTGTTATCTCTAAATCTAACTTCACATGAAAATTATTTGTGTTTCAAAGTTCATTAAATGGGAAACTCTTTTACACTAAAATGAAGAAATTTCCTTCACAAGCAGAGCAACTCTATTTTGGCTCTTGTTTCTCCTTTATTCTGAGGATCTCTGGCTTATAAAAATACATACACAGTCAATTTAAGTGTCTTATGGATATAGCAATACCATTGGCTATGTATAGCACCTTCTGAAGGTGAATTTCTTTTTTAAAGCAAATGGCAATAACTGTGTTAATGGTAACATATTACCTTTTTTATTCATTGGGAAAGGGCTGGGCATTTATTGTTTGTCCTGGGGATAGAGAAGTTTTCCAGAGTTGTTCATACCCCTTGCACATTACCCTGTACACTGCTATAAACATCATTTGGGAATGTGGGCAAAGCCTATGCCTGTGAAATTGATTGTAGCTAAATGGGAAACACAAGATTTCAATCCAAGTTTCTGTGGACAGCTGAACCAACTAACCATATGTTCATACCATGTACCATATTAAGTATCATAGCATTTCAAAATAGGAGGGCACTTAAAAATCTTCAAGCTTAAAATCCTCATAAACATTTAACTAAAACTGTGTTTGAGTAAATAAAATAAAACCAAAGGTGGGTATCTGACTAGAAAGGAAAAAGAAATGGAAAAAACAGGTCAATGCATCTTAAAGCTTATATGTTTAGGACATTCACTAAACCATTTAATTATGTTAAGATTTATAAATAGTTTTTGTGGTTATGTGATTACAAGTAAAAAAGTTAAATAATTATGTTTCTTGTTTTAAAATGATAGCCAACCCTGTATAGATATATTATTCCAAAGACAAGACCTTCTCCATATCAGCCAAGTTAGAGATAATAATGAATGAGTAACAATAACTCTTTTGTAACTGGTCATCTCATTGTACAATCTCAAGGAACTGAATGTTATCGAGTAATATATGGATTCTGCTAAAGGTTTAGAAAAGAAAGCTATTTTCAAGCATTTACTTCTTGTTTTTTGTTTTAAATACATGGCTAGTAACTCCTATGGGTGGAGTAAAGAGAAGGGTCTCCCTCACTTAACAAATTTTTGAGAACTTCTAAAGCTCATTGCAGTTTTCTTGAGGGTACAGATTGAAAAAATAATTATAACAATTCATGGATTGAATAATATTTGTCTGAACATGAGCCAGAACACATATCCAGTCACATCTTTACAGGGATGAAAATTTTCAAATAAATAAAAATATACTTCAAATATTTCAAATAAGTAAAAATATATGTTGTTGATGATTATCACAGCTTCTATGTCATTATTTTCATTCTATTGAATATATAAGAAATTATCCTGACTTATTTTCAAATATTCTAACTGGAAATTAGATTCCTGTGGTATTATCTAACCTCTATAAGTTTATTTCCTTCACTAGTAAAAGAAAATAACAGCATTGTTGTGATAATTAAATGAAATAATTCATACAGGTAGTTAGTAAATAAGCAAGCATAAAATGCTAGTTTTGTTATATTTTAGATTCAAACAAGGGAGAGTTTCCAAAAATGGCACAAACACTTAGAAGTGTTTAGATTTAACATGTCACCCTCTACTGAAATGTTATACACTAGATCCTTGTAAAGTTTGGAATAGAGCAGTGGTTGCCAAATTTGGCTATGTAAAAGAAATTTTTAAAGAAATTTTCAGCCACAAAATCAGGGTGTTAGCCAGGCGCAGTGACTGTAATCACAGCAAGCTGAGAGGCGACTAGGGAGGCAGAGGCAGGGTGATCACAAGTTTGAGTCCAGAGGCAGCATGTGTGACTTAGTGAGATCCTGTCTCAAAATAAAAAGGAAAAAAATGGGGCCAGGGGTTCAGCTTAGTGGTAGAGTGCTTACAAATCATGTGTGAGGCCCTGATTCAACATTCCAATACTGCAAAAATACATACATACATACATACACACACATGTAAATAGAAAATCTGGGTGCTATTCCAAGCCCAAACAATCAGACTCTCAAGGCTTAGGGCCTGACAGTATGGATATTTACCATTCTCTGCAGGTATTTGTATTATGATTGAGAATTACCTATGTAAAAAAAACTTCTAGAATATCATCCAGTTCAGAAGCTCTTTAAATCTATATCTAAATCCAAAGAGAGGACTCTATAAGCAATAGAGGCATGAATAGCTTTCATACTTGGCAGACCTTTATGTTGCCACAAATGCCATACATGTGTCTTCGTGAATGATATATGATGGTAATGAGGTATATTACCTGTGTGCTGTTGAGGTTCTTTGGAGGATGTTTTCTAGAGCTTTTCACAGCAATACAATTGCCCAGTGGTACATATCACTATGTTCTCCATGTAATGACTGATTCAGCATTTCCCAAACTGATGTGCACTGTCTTGCAACTTTTTATTAAGAAGTGCATACATGACTCTTTCTTCAAATAAATTTGGGAATAGATTTTTTCAGTTTAGTACTTCGCAATGACTTTCCAAGGTCTTCAAGTTGCCAATATACACTGTGAATCTCCAGGACAGGAATATCATCAGGCACATGCAAATTCACTAGACCTTGAGATCTTTACTTTGGCATCTTTCAAAGAAATGTGTTTCAATAGAACACAATTTGGAAAAAGGTATACTACAATCACTATAGTCCAAATACAAACCTTGAATGTGGAATAGTTTGAGATAGAAAGCATGACAGACACCAATTCAGTAGTCATTTTACCTTATAGAGTGATTTTCAGAAATATTTCTGCAATTCTGAACCTAGGTCTGGGTTTCAGTGGGACACTCTTCAACTTCCTCCTGAAAAATAATTTCTTGCAAACATTCATAAGCCAGAGATAGAATTTACCACCACCAACAACAACCCAGAGAGTTATCTCACCACAATTTTTACTAAATTAAATTTCTGATACATTGGAGGGGAAGCTCTTTTTTTGACTATTATTACTGTTAAAGGGAACCAGGCAGATACTAGGCCAGCTGGTTTCAGAAAGGCAATTACTTGGTCCCTGCAGTAATTTATAGTCCACTGACTAATGCAGTAAACCCATGGAGTGATAAGCAGTAATAATAAGATAAACTCAGAATGGCTAAACCAATTCATTTCACTTCTGTAGAGAACCCCAGTATGCCAAACAAAAGAATATGTAGGTTTGGTGGGTATTTTTCCTGTCGATAAAGAAAAGATTACAGATATCCACAACTAGTTTGGGTGTCTTGGTCATTCCACACGACATAGAAATGTGTGAGCCTTAACATCTTTTTCGATCAATACAGTCCAATCCATATCTATTACTCGTTTCAGGCCCTCTAACTTTTCTTTGTAATTGAGGAATAAAATGTAGTGTGCTCTCACATGCATAACTTTTGTCAAAAGTAATGGCAGTATTGGGTTTGTACTTTATTAAAAAATAAAGTACTGTCATACTTTAGGGTAGAATGAGCACTATGTCCTTCATTGATCATATAGAATTGAAATTATGAAAATAAAAAAATTAATGACACCATATATTGAGCTCACTAATATCTAATCACTTATTGGTTCAATTATCAGCTGCTCATACTTACAAGTAACTTTCAGGCCACCCAGAAGATCCTGTAATGTTAAGAGAATAAAGCTGCGTTGTTATGCATTTGAAAACCTTATTTTTCATTTTATAAAGGGGAGAAGGCCATGTGCAAAGTTGGAACAATCTATATTCCCTTTGCTTTGTGCAGGCTAGTAGCCTTGTTGTTTAGAGACTTGACATAGAGAAAAAAAAATCTTCCTAGAAGGTAGATAGAATGCCAGAGCATGACTAAAATGTTGCTGGGTACTAAATCATTGTGCACACAGTGTGAAATTAGGTAGGATTTTTCTACTCCCACTTTAATTTCTGCAGAAAATGGTCAGCTAAGTAGGGCTAAGTGGATTGTATCTGTTCATTCAACTCAGGAATCTGTAGTTTAGGGATCAAGCTTGTCCCATATTATCAGGTAGATAATGCTAATAATTGAGACGATAGTTTTATTTTCCTACAAATAATAATTCCTGCAATCTGTAATGCCTAAAATCATATTTAAATTATTTTATCATGTTATTCAGCTTTCAAATTCTAAAGACCCACCAATAAGTAGTTGTTAACAATTATTGTTTGAGTTTTGAAATAACCAAAAGAACCAAGTGTGTAAAATTGTCTGCGCTAGCTACCAGTTTGGGAAGCAAATCTGGCCTTGAGCTAATGAAGCTCAAGCTTCAGGTCCCTTTCTTCCATGGTCCCATGTAAGGACTTGTACCTAAATTTACAGTTATAATTTTTTAAGTTACTTTTCTGGAAAAAAAGTTCCCCTACACTGTACAAATTTCAGATGTCACAAAACCTGGATCTATCCTTTCTTCCTTTTTTTTATCACCTCTACTATATATTCAAAGAAATACATCAGTCCAGTTTTTTAGATGAGACATGATCACTTTATTATTTTCAAAAATATTATTACTCATTATATTTCAATTAGATTTAAGCTGTGAAAGACATTTTTTCTTGAAACACTCAAATTGAAAGAAAACTTCCCACATTTATTTTAGGAAACACTAGGGTTCCATTCTTTTATTTATTCATTTATTTCATAAACTTTATTTATAAATGGTGTGGCAGCACAGTACTTTGCATGTACAGAGATAAAGTGTGTTTGAATAAGAAAATATCTTGCATTTCTATTTGATCATGGACTCTATTTTGGTGGGCAAATTTCTTAGTGAAATTCTCTATTATAAAATAAAGTTTCAAAAATAACTTTTAGTTCATAGTGTCTTGTGGGGTATAGTCATTTCATGCACATTATCTCATTTGAATCATTGTATTGTGCTTAAGTAAAATACATGCTTTAAGTTATTCAAATGGTAAGTTAATAAGTAAAACAAGATGTTAACAATAGTATTAAAGAACAATGGAGCTACATTTTACAAATCCCAGTACTTTTATACTTAAGAATTAATTATGTAAGTATGAGTTGATCTCACCCTTAAGGGGAAACAAAAAGAACTTCTTAAGCCCTCAGTTGGAAAAAGATACTAATTTTAGATCAAATTCCACTTACTTGTAATGTGCTAAAATTTCACAACACACAAATATTACTCCAGAGTTTCTATTTGGTGTCTAGACATACCTTTCTTCTTTCAAGTGTCATCTTCTTTTAATATATGTAGGAAGGAGAAAGGCTCATGTCTTTCCTGTTCCTTCCATCCGGAGCTCTTCTCTATCATTCTGACACCACCAGGCATTTATCATTTATGTGAAAAATATTTAATGAATTCTTATAATTGTCAAGCATTGTGGTAAGCATTATTGAGCCAAAAGTGAGAAAACTATATTAACTTAAAAATTTCATATAATTATAAACTTTGATAAATACTACAAATGAAAAGCCCAAAATATGAGACAAAGATTCCATATAGAACTTGGTCCTCTGGATGGAGATGAGCCTTTTCCATAAAATTAACATTTAAGGTAAAATGAGAACAGTGACTTGAAAATAATTACCTCTCCCCAAAAAAGTTTGAATTAAGTCCTTTAGTTCCATCAGGCTTTGGTAAAATAGGTTTAAATATGGAAATAATTATTCTTACTACATGATTATTTCCAAAGTCTAAGGGAAAAGCACCCCAAATGAAACTGTCTACACACAAAAACATACTTTAATTTTTATATTTGCTTCCTCCATTAGAGAACTCCTTACTTCACTATCAGTATGAGTTTTCCATCCAGGGAAATCTGTAAAGCAGAATAGCCACCAGCAGTGCATTTAGCAAAGTTAAAAAGCTATTTTACCTGCAACAATATCACAGATTATGTGTTTGTAAAGTGATCTTTCTATACTTCAAGACAGCAATCCACACTGGGCTGGACACCTTAAATTTTGTTCTTAAAAGTCTACTCACCAGTGTGAAGTGCAGATAGACCATCAATTCTTGAGCTCAGTGCAGTTTAAGTTCAAATTCAGGAGGAGAACATTTCTTTAAATAAGCCCTGCACATGGTCATTCAGGACAGCTTTTGGAATGTCCCCAAGGCTCATGGGCAGATAAGAACTGAGACCTATGTCAAAGCCATCATGCTCAAAAGTCAACTACCTATCTAGTTATAGAAAAATGAGGTAAAACTTCATTGACTTTCCTTTATTTTTAGAGCAGGTTAAATACTTGATCAGGGGATGCCTTGAAATCTTTGTGGGGAGAAAGGAGTTAGTTCAAGAATCTTCTACCCTCATGACCAAGTAATTCTCAAAAATGTATGGTGACCAGTTGTTCTAACACATACACTTAAATCGTGGCTAGGGTTTGGGGAATGTCAATATTCATGTTTTGGTATGGTTAAGAAATATTTCCAAGATGAAATCATGTTGCCTCCCCACTTTATTCAGATATCTCTGGATTGCTCCTAACTGCTGTACTGTTAGGTGCTGTCGAGTTGTATCTGACTCATAGAGATCCTCATAAGGTTTTCAAGGGCTAATTGTTTTTCAGGATTGGTTCAGGAGTGGATTGCCACATCCTTCTCCCATTGTGCCTGTCTAGAGAGCCAAATATTCTCACTGAGGCTTCCCACCTCTCACAAGCCCTGAATTCTTGTGTAAAGGACTTTTCCCAGGCTAAGCTTTCTAGTGATAGTTTCTGTCATTTTATAAATATGCATAATCATTGTTTCCATTATGGAATTATCAAATAACAGAACACACAAACAGAGAAAAAAGCACTTGTTTCAGCTGTGCAACCATCAATACCCATCCCTGTTTGCACCAAAAACAGTAATTTGCAGAAGACTTCAGGGAAGATGATTAGCCTACAGTCTTTGTCTTTTGTTTACATTAACTAAGCTTCAAGTGATCATTTTTATGGTTGAAAATTCAGGTTAAATGGGTGTGGTTTACATCATTTTTCAGCTATATTCACCATTTTATTCCACTCGCCTGAATTAGTCCACTCATAAAGTGTACAGTAAACCTTGGAAAGAACCTTCTAGCTCCATCCTGAATAGTCCTTTCTTCTCATAGTCTCTTGTTCCAAATATCAGCCTTCTTTGGGTGTTTGGTTTTTTTGTGTGTGTTTGTGTGTGTGTGTGTGTGTGTGCGCTAAGTCAATTGATATCCAAACATAGCACATCACCACATATAAGGAAAATGAGCCTCTGTTTTATTTTATCTTATTTTATTGGACAGAATTCTTCAAAGTATAAAAAATGGCTATCGGATTTTATGAATACGCTTGAAAAATCTTTTGAAATTCCCTGCTGAGTCCTTGACAGCATTAGTAAGAAACTTGTATCATCCAACATGTTATCACTGACAGGGAGAATCAAATGCAGAGGTACAACTGAACAATAGTTCAGATTCACAGAAGCCTAGTCAACTGTTAATTATACAATTCTAGGATTGGAGTTCTAGATGGGGCCACTTCAAAACATCCCTTTCATTACTATATTTTCTTTCCACCAAAGTCATAGGAATGGATGAATCAGGGAAAAGACTGTCTTTGATTCTATTAGCTTTCTATAATTTTTTAGCTATATTTTAGAAATACTCTATATATCCTCACTATAATACTGGAAACTACCTCAGGACAGATTGCCCTCT